>JAAAKQ030072777.1:1207-15372 GCA_010016005.3 Zanna intricata | reverse complement strand
GCATGTGTAAAAATTCAAGGTTATGATTATGATCAATGTTGATGGATTTTTTTTCTATGAGATAGTTCATAAATGTTGACTTTGTTTCCGCGCAAGGCTGTTAGTATTTATTTATCTATAAAACTGCATCATGTTTGACTAATATATAACATTGTGGAGAGGAGGTAATAAAGGGCATTGTGTTTGGTAATTGTGAATTACTTTCTATGCACATGATTAATTTTTTTTCAGCATGACAAATCCGTTTTTTAAACATAAATTTAAAAATAACATACTTTCTAGAGAAATGTGTTTCCAGAAAATATGATTTATTGTGCAGCTCCTTCAGAGTAAGTTTAACCACCAAAAATATTAATTTATACGTAGAGGAATTTCTTCTTTTTTTTATCACCATGACAAAAGACTGTTACTTAAAAAATTAAAAACACTTAAGAGGTTTTTGTCTTTTTTCAGAAACTAAACATAATTTAATCAGAAACTTGCAGTAATTGCATTAAGTAATATATTGAGTATAATGAACATGTATTCACCCACAACACAAAACACAAACTGGTGCTCAATATAAAAACATAACACCCACTAAAAACTAACCAGTTAAAACATGAAAAAGAGTCATATTACTTTCTTTTTTTTTTTAATTTACTACAATTAGTTAACTTTACCAAATTACCTTATAATAACTGAGTGCACAGTGAGAAAAATATTCATTCTATAAAAAAAAAATTCACATATATTAGTTAAAAGCTATGAATTGAACATGCTTGAACAACATAAAATTTATACAGTTCAACATAGAAAATTTGATGACAATAACATATTAATCGAAGAAACACAACACATATTGAACATATAATTTAACAGCCTTCTAAAGGGCTTTGCTTATCCTTTCAAGATGGCCAAAATCAGTAGATGAACTTCAGCAAGCACATATCTTGTATTTAGAAAGTGAGTTATAATTTTTTTGTTATATTCAAATACACTTGACTACAGAGATCAATAAGAATAATTAATAAACATAAAAATCCTCTTTTCTATAAATAACACACATATGGCATAACCATGCCTTGACCTAAGGTCATCTGCCAGGTTAGCACACATTTCCTAAGATATCAACTGTATGTTTACCAGTGTAGATAAACAATAGACACAGTGTAGTATTTATGTTCATTTATTTTCCAAACATATAAAGATAAAGCAGCTGTTAAATGTGCTTTCTATCATCTGTCTGAAAACCCAGAACTTGTTCTTCAAGACATAAGAATCAATAATGCACAGGTTAGTGTTAGACTCATCAGGTTTAAATTTCATACTCAGCCTCACCATCATGGTTAAAGTAAAATAAATTTATACAGAAAATAGTAAAGGTCAGATCAAAAACTAGTTTCATAATATTGTTACTAATGCAAATTACATATATTTATCTTTCTTCACATTAATCTTCTATATGGAACAATAATCAGTAATTGCAATAACAGTAACAACTTTAAAAAGTAAAAGTGAGTGATTGTAATTGCGACTTCTGTTAGAAAATGGATTATTATAATCCTTCTTTTAGAAAATTGAGAGTTATGACCTTATTTGCATTTATTAGAAAGTACTTAGTATGAAGCAAGCAAGAACTACTTGGCTTAATAAGAACTGCTGTCTTAATAAGACCAGTAATTTGCTGCTCCCATTCTGAGAAAAATGAGGTGAATGGCCATCCCCAACATAGAAGAGTCCTGAAATACTATTTTAGGTAGGTTAAATTGTGTTATTTTATTTTTTCTCTTTGGATCAGTCCATTTGAAGTGTCCCAAAAAACATAAGCTGGTTACTTGACCAATTTAAAAAAAATTTTAACTTATCCACTTGCTTCCTATGTGTCTCAGGACCTTAACATTATTATTTTTTTTGTATTTAAGGGTTTTGAGGACCATTTATGTTACGGTGTGCACAGCTATTTTTGTGACTAAGTGTTTATGAAAAAAATCATAACTAAAAAACTATTGGTCCTTGAAGGATGAGACAAAAAACAATTTATTCATATTTTCTCAAGGTAAAAGATTGGTCTATTTATTTATCTACCTCTCTTCTTTCTATGAGAAAATTACCAATAAATTTGAACATGAAAAACAGTGAAATTTCATTTTTGGATATTTTCTTCAAGAGGAGGAATGGCATACACAGTTTGAATTATTTTTTTATACGTAGGTATATGTTAGTAGTTTTAACATAAAAAAATATTAATGGAGATATACTTACCCCTAAAGTTTTATGAATTTTTGAAAACTAATTTCTTTTTTAAATTCAAATTTTTGCTTCAAATAACTCTGGTGGGGCTGGTGATAAAAATCTCAAATTTGCACAACTTACAGTGTTTTGTAGATGTTTATGTCAAATAGAAAAATGTCTTGTGTATTGTACTAATAAAAAAGTTATAGCCTCTCAAAAATCATGAAACACCTGTTAAAAGCGGTACCATTTTGACTCACTAAATATGTGCTCCAAGGGAGGTTTCTTGTCTTCTTTGCACTTTACATATTTTATAAATTTTTTATATTTAATTCGTATGTTGTTGAAATTGACATTTTCAGTATTTTGAAAACGGGTTTTTTATTTAATTTATTAATGATAAATCATAATTTATGATAACTTAACCAATACCATTAACCTAATATAATTTTGATTCAAAAGTGCTGGTAAAACTTACTCAAACTGAGATTTCAATGAGTAGCATACATCTTTTTTTAACAATTCATTTTTATTTTTATATTGGTTTATTTTTTAAATACTATTGAAGAAGAAATAAATTGTAGCAAAATTTTAATTATTCTTTAATGAAATAGCCTGTTTTTGTAGCAAAGAAAGTTTATTATTTAGTGTGGTTAACCAACATCTCTTCTAATAATTCTCTTCAAATTGTGTGAGAATGACCTATCAGTATAGTTAGTTCAGGTGATGTTAACTTTCTCAGGACTTTGCAGATCAGTACTCACACTTTGTCATGTTGAGACTTTTGAAATGGTATATGTGGTCCAGCTGGGTGGAAAAAATGAACCTGCACATTGTCATTTTTGAGGCTAATATCTACCACTTCTCATATCCGCCACTGATCATCATACACACAAGGAGTAGTATTTTTCCTTAAGTGAAAGTCGTACAATACTTGACACAGGATGGTCTTCATAATCCTTCGAGTCTGAAGTAAAGTAACACCTTACAATGCCATCTGACATAGGAACATTTTGTTGTAGCTTCTAGTATCAACAACTCTTTCACAGTAGTGAAAATGGTTTTTAGAGCTTCTGAAATCTTAGCTATCTCATCTGATTTAATTAAAAAATAATTGATGTTTTTCGGCTTAAGATTACAAAATGAATACATTTCATTAACATATAAATGGCCTTTGCAAGCCTGTCTTTGCCACCTCTTGTTTTGTTTTCCTCCTACACCATCATAGGAGTTTTTCCCAAGGAATTATCCAAAGAATTACCATTTGGCTTCAAGGTTGAAGTCTTTTTTGTGACTGTACAAATTAACAAAATTTCTTTTATTTTGAAGCACCATCATTAAAGTAGATGAGTTTTTTAATGTACTTCCTTGATGTGGTCTGTTAAAAGTTTTAGAAAGTAATAAAATGTTGCTGTATTGTGCTTCAAATGATCACTTAAAATATGGACACTCTTGTGTTGTAATACATAATTTTCTTTGAAATAGAACACAAAAGGATGAACTGTGGCTTGGCTGTTGACCCAGTGGAAGCAAGCAATGAAAAGTTTTTTGCAAAGTCTGCCAGCACCAAACATTCTTGTTCACCTAATTCTGATTTTTTATTCTTGAAAAGTGAGCTTGAGATTTTGACACGATATGATGAGTTTTCAGCTTTTCCAGTTTTTCCACTAATGATTAAAAAAACTCATCTTTGTTCTGAAGAACAGTAATCATCTTTGCCCTATCAGCTGTTACCCACTGTTTGTATATTATTGTATCTGGCAACTCATCATACTCTTCAGAAAAGTTTAGCACATCAAACACTGCTTGCTTACTTGGACGTTTGGTGCACACATTCATAATACAGCTGTAGTTATTCTAGTCACAAAGATGTCTACTAAGTCCTTATAATTAACATTAAGTTTGGGACCATCAATTTAAGCAGTAAATGCACTGCCTTAGTTTGATGTTCTGGTGGTAGGAGCAGACACAAACTGTATAAATCCCAGATGCACCAGCCAAGATACATCATTTTGAAGAGAGTTTTCAGAATTTTGCTCTTCTAATTTTTTTCTCAGGGTTCTCACTTCTAAAGGATACATACAATTCATTTATGTTTATCAGAACAAGGCGCTTTTGCTTATGCACTTTGACACCATCAACACACGTGCTAACACAATCCTTTCTACCAGGTCACAGCCTGCTACTATTGTCAGCTTGGATAAAATAATACAACTTTTGTTTTATGTATTTTACCTAACTTCGGAAGAATGCCTTGCTCATTAACTAATTCTCTAGTAAATCTAACCAAATGTACAGACATATTGAATGCCAATATTATTTTAGATCTGGTCCAAGATTGGGGAAGTAAACTGATAATTTTAATCTTATCTTTTTTAGAAGCAAGAACACATTTTTCTTTTAGTTTTAAAATAAGATCATCATATTCATGTGAAGAAGATTGAGCTGGATTTTCATTTTCAGAAACTTTTGAGTCAAAACACAATTCAAGATTGTTTTTTAATTTTTCAGATATGTTACAGATTTAAAATTTTAATGCTAAAGGCCTTTGATCCATGCTTAATATTTTCAATTTTGATAGAGGTGATATGCTCAAAATGCTACCAGCATCATCCAATCGTTCAATATTGTGATGTGGGGCCATGTATTGTTTTTTTTTGTTTCACCTCCAGAATCACCGTTAGGTTATATCTTCAGAGGATGAGATGAACGAATTGTAGCATGTGTGAAAAATGCCATGCCTGACCGGGATTTGAACCCGGGACCTCCGGATGAAAAGCCGAGACGCTACCACTCGGCTACGGTGGCTGACAGGGGGGGGCAATGTATTGCTCTTGGTCTTTGCATTCATATAGTTTTTTGTTCTGCTGAGAAAAATTACTTTTGAAACAGTTAATACAAAGAGACTTTCAGGAACTAAATTTAAATTTGGAAAATTGTGTTATTTAAGAGCTTGCTCTAATGTTATCTGTCTTAAGTTTTTCTTAACTGTTTCTTTATGATTTCTCAAAGGTTCCCAACAGAACTGTCCATACAGGTGACTGAATTGTGACAAAAATCTTTTTTCATCATATTTACAAACGCTAATAATATCTTTGTGGTTGGGTTTCAGTTAACCTATCTCAGGAACGATTGACCTGAGACTGTAAAAGACTACACTTCATTTACATTCATATATCTCATCCTCTGAAGTAATACCTTATGGTGGTTCTAGAGAATAAACAGAAAAAAGAGAGAGCGTGGCATCTGAATTGAACGTAAAAAAATAAGTTGTTGGTTTCCATCACTAAATTCACAAATTTTGATGAGTTCTTTTGGCACTGTACAAACACTGCTTTATGACACTCTTCATACAGATAAATTCCTATGGAACATTGTTCTACGTGAAATTACTTGAAAATAATGTAAAAATTTAACGATTTCAAAATTTGCAAATATAATATTATTAAGTAAAACTTTAAACTAATTAATAATTAAAGGTATTAATAAGTTTTACTTAATAATATTGTATTTGAACATTTTGAAATCGTTAAATTTTTACATTATTTTTAAGTAATTTCACATAGAACAATGTTCTTGCTCTATAAGTCAATAGTGGCATATAATGTGCTTATATAGTATCTTCATAGATATCTTTTATATTTCACTGTTCCACAGTAAGCTACTTACTACTACTGATACTTAGAAAAAGATTAGCATTTAGATTTTCCTGCTAAATTATAAATTCAGTCAGTTGGTTTTTAGATATAAAAAATCTTGATTAATCTATCAGCTCTTCCTCTATCTGAATAGTATCTCTTTCTTTGTTAACCCTTGAATTGTAACTAATTTTCCCCTTTTTTGTCTGCTTATCTTCTGCTCTTTTAATCTCTGTATGCTAGATATAGTATCTTGTTATTCTTTCTTAATATCACCCATGAATTACTGTGTTTTTCCTTGTTTATTTCTGCTTCTTAATATTTCTCCATTCTCTTGGCCTGTTCATTCCTCACAAATAGGAAAGGTTGCAAAAATCTCCCTTATTTTTGGATCTGACTTTACATCAAAATATTCAAATACTCCAATGTAATATGTACATTTCTCTAATATTTTTCACATTAGCATTATTCACTCAATGAGCTCCAGTGTACATCTCCTTAAAAATGCTCCTTTAATACTGACCTTTAAACAGTCCTACACTTTTTCAGTGTCAATAAGTGTCATCAGAGATCTTTTGCACATTCCCAGCATTTTTCCAAATCTTGTCTTAGAGCAGACAAAACTCTGTCTGCTCTAATCTGTGTCAGATAAACCTAGACTGCTTCTCTTCTAACTTCTTCTTTACCTTATTATCTTCCCCAGAATTCACTCAAACATACTTGCTACACGAGTTGTTAGCGGTTTTCCTCTATAATTTTCTTCTTGAATTGTTACTAACCTTCTCTTACATCAGGCATCTGAAATTTGCATTTTGTTCCATATCAGTCAAAATACTCTGTACAACAGTGCACTGTTAATTCATCTGATTTATTCATTTTGACTAAAACCTTATCACATTCATCTACATTTCCTGCCTTCATTTCTCTCATAGATATCTTGATTTTATTTATTAATATTCCTTTTCTTTATCTTCAGAACTTCTTCTTCTTCTTTAGCTTTCATTTTACATTCTCAGTTCACATCAACTATTAACAGAAACATTTTCACCATCTGCCTCCCATATCTCCTGCCTTCAGATATAAGATTTCTTTTATCTTTCTTCCTCTCAAATCTTATTTTTCACTCTCCTTTTTTTTTATTAACTATGGCCTTTCATTTACACATCAATATAACTCTTCTTCAGAGATATCTACAACTACGTCAACTTATCCACAAACCTTTTCCAGCATTTACTTTCTGGAAACTTTTCTTTGGCTAAGTATATTTACAACTTCAAAACATCATTTGACCAACTCCACTTCAGGAAATCATTTTCTTATAAAAATAGCTCAGAGATAGTTTTAGACCCATATTTATCTAAAATATATTTTACATTTTAAATCTATATCTTACTGAAATTTTTGTGTCATTTCACCCGAAGGTCCCTTCTTTTTTACCTGAAGGTCCTTTTGTTCTTCCTCATTGCTTTGTTACATACTTCATCAGAGTGTACTTCACCCTGAATCAATTTCTTCCAACAATGTCAGTTTCCATACTTTCTGCTTCCCCTTTTTATTAACTTAATTTTTTACTTACTAATTTCCTAATTCTCATATTAGCTATTATTACTAGTCTGTCGAAAATTACTAATTAATAACTTCATCTTTTATTACTCCATAAATACTTATTGTTGATTTTCTTTAAAAGTTTTTCTGAATTATTTTTGACTACATTTAATTCATTTCTTTCTTGGAATTTTAATATTGTTTCTTGTTTCTCCTTTTTCCATATCTGTAACAGCCAATCCATTCTTTACTCCTATTAAATGAAACCACTCAAATTATTTCCAGTTAATCCTTTAATCATTCTTCAATTTTTCCAAGAACTCTCCCAGCCTTTCTATATTTTCCTGCTGTGAAGCATATACTTAAATTAGTTGACTTACTTCATCTCCCATACACTATATTATTAATAAAATTATTACTTGTTCAATCTTCTTGTTGTATTCACATTTTATATTATACCTATTTCATTTCTACATTCCTTCCCATTTCTCAAAAATAAACCGCATCCATTTTATATTTCTATACTACATTATTCTTGCTACTTTAGTATTTATTGTCAGAACATCTTTTAGTAATCTTATATCTATCCTTTTCTCCATTTTTCCTATTAATGATAAAATATCTACACTTCCAACTCTTAGATATCTTTCTCTGTTTTGCCTGTTTTCTCTTTCTTTTTTTTCTAGATTCTTGCACATTTCTCTTCATATTTACCAATCTCCAGATAATATGCGTTGCTGGCAAGGAATGTTGTGAACTAAAAATCCATACATATTGTATTGCTTCCCATACGCTTTTTCCATTTAAACTGCTATTACTATGAGGCTGCAATTTCTTACAAGGAATCTTACTCTATTGACAGATGGAAACAAGAGAAATTAGAAAAGTTAATGATCAGCAGAATGCCATTAGCCTACAAATACTGTAAATAGCATTGAGATTTTAAAAGAACTAGAATTTGCTCAAAAGAGACCAAATAGAGCTGACAAAAAAAAAGTTACACATATACATGGAAACAATGTCACTGCATCAGTAAAAGCCTCAAAATTATGGAAAATAGACTAGGGTTCTGATGCGTTTGGATAACTACAAGAGATATATTTGTCTGAATTTATTAGGTGGGTCATATTTCTTAGAGTAGATAGACTGCTTCTACTGTAGAAGGACTCCTTCAGTTTAACTCAGTAATAAATGTGAATTGGATCTTGTTAATAATAAATGAACTGAGGAAAGTTTAAATAATGATTTACAACGGAGGAAGAGAGAAATTTAAATTTTGTACTTAAGAAAATAAATTTGAACTAAAAATGGCTTTATTGACTGTTATATTTAGTATTAGTTAGTTACTCTTGTTTGAGTGTTACTAATCTAAATAAGACTTACATTAATTTGATGTGTTATATCTGTGGATTAAAAACAGTTACTATAATCAATTTTCAGTATGATGATTGTGATAATTTAATTTATTCCATAAGATCTTTTTGTTACAAATAATAAAATTTTTTATTTAGTCATAACTTATTTGACTGTTTAAAAGCTATTCTCCATTCCTTTCTGTTCTGTTTATTTATGAAATTACACACCATACTCACTGGTACAAAATTGTTGGTATATGTTTATCTGAAAGTGATAAATAACATTGCAGTTGGGGGTGAGTAAGAATTTAACACTTTTTCATACTTTAAATAATCTCAACTAAATACTAAGAATAATCTTCATAAACATTCAACAGCTAGTCACTATTTACAGACATGATATTCTTTAGTGACTTTAAAGTAACAAAAAATGAATTAATTTCAGCTTGTTGTAGTACAATTATTTTAATGCAGCCAGTATAATTTTTCGCACCTTATCGTTATTTTTAATGAATGTTATGGTTTGAATTGCTACTCATTTCACAAATGCAGTTGAATGTTAAAACACATTTAGAAATTCCGAGGGTAGAAATGTACATACATTCACACACGTTGATAACATGATTTTCCAAGATTCGCAGTATTATGACGTTATTGTAAACTCATTCAAAAAGTTAATTTCTCTGGAGAGTACTAATTCGTATTCTATTTTATGTTAAAAAAAAACCAGCACTGACTAGTTACTGAGCGCTTGCTCATCAGCAGTTTATTCTATAAATGCATAATTTTACAATGACGTCATCTTGTGTGGTGTGAGTGATTGGTCTCCAGGCGGACCTTGGACTATAGGAATTCATTCTAGCATAGGTTGTTCGTATTGAAGGTGAGTCGAGCTTCTCGTAAAGATTCATATTTCGATTCAAACAGCGCTGGCCAGTTGTGGTCGGTCACATGATCTCACTCATTCTGGAGAAGTATGGCGTCTACGGTTAGTGGGTTTAAAGTGTTTTCAGATGTTGGAAAAATGAGTTCCGATGAAATGGCAGAACTTAAAGAACAGTTTTGTGCGGTATGTATTGCTAATATTGTTGTAATTATGTTAATAAATAAATATAATTTGTATTATGTTTAGTAATATGTTAAAATAAATTCTTGTACGATTGTGTTCATCATAACCTCTCACATTATTATTCGGCGCGTTTGTTTACTCATCCTGCAGAACGTAATTTCTGTCTCATTATTCTCCCGTAGACTACATTAGGCGTATTTTATATGTATTTATTTATTTCTATCAACACACAAGTTTGAGTTTGGTGTGTAGTGTTAAGTATCTTACCTTTACCGCTATTTTGTTGCGGAACCACACTCGTGTAATGTTGGCAATTTTATTTTGTCAAAATTTGTTTTAATATTTATTCTAGAAGTTTGTTTTATAATTTATATAATAAAAAAACTAGGAATTGTGTTTGTTGTTAAGGCGTATATTCTGAAGTTACGGTTTTTAATGTATACTGACTGTTTTTTGTAAGAAATATTTATTTTTTAATTTTATTTTTTTTAGTGCAATGAACATGCTGAGTTTAGGTGTTTTATTTTTAAATCTCGCTTAAATGGTTTTATGAATTAATTTTTCCCCTTTTTATTCTAAGCTTGCTGATTTATAAATGAATTTATACAAAAGAAAAACTCTTTACTGAGCTGGCACACCTCTGTTTATTGGCTTATTTAATTGACAGCAATATTATTATTGGATAGTCTTTGTTTGAATAGTTATAAAATTATTACTTGTGTATACTAGTTGTGTATGTTAATTTAATCGCATAGAATTCTGAAATCTGTTTTTTTAGGTTTCCTTTTGTTTTTGGTTTTTACTTTGAAAGTTAATTAATATGCTAATGTTGTATGAAACTTTATCTAGGTATAGATATATAAGTTAATTTATCTGGATTTTTTTTTTAAATGAATAATATATTAATATTTTAATCATAGTGTTAATAGTGATAAATTGAAAATAATGAAGCTGTATTTGCCAGTAGAAGAACAAGAAAGAACTATGTACACTCAAATTTCACTAAATCTAATCTGAGGTGGTTTTTGTCTTGTAATCATGCTTGTTTTTGAGATTACCATTAGTAATAGTGATAGATAGTTGACTCATATTTGTTTTATACTATGCAAGGTGGTATAACAAAAGAAAATAAAAATTTTATGCATTTTGGTTTATTAAAGTAATTATGAAATAATGATAATTATCAAGATAGTATGTCCAAATAATGATAAAGAAGTGTTAATTAAAATATATATATATAGATACATCTCAATAAATAAAATTTTATAAAATGAAAAATAAAGATATATTATAGATTGACAAAATTAACATCATAAACTAAAACTTAAATTAAATACTTACGTAAAGTTAATTGCTCATTTAGCTTTTATCTGGTAATTAGTATAATATCTGAACTAGCCTACCTTTACCATGAAATTCATTTACTTAACTTAATTGTTTGGTTAGCCGAGTCCTTCTCTAAAAGAGATTGTATTTTGTGAAACTACAGTTTTATTATTTTCTAGATTATGACTTAATTGCTTTAATTTATTAATGTAATGTAAAGTTTCATTCAATGGAATGGAGTGAATTCTTTAACTTCCTCCATCAAAATGTTTAATGCTTTTGAAGTTTAGTGATCAACATGAATTTCTAGAATTATTTGCTTTGTTCATTTTTAACTTTAATTTATGTATCAAACTCAATTTTTCTGACCTAACTTTAGCAGGTTTATTTACAATTTGTTATATATTTAATTATATTTATCATCTTCAGACATTCTCTGCAATATATATGGCTCATTAATGAAAATTATATTTTGTGTATAGGCAAATCAGATTTAAATATTTTTCGTCAGATTATACTGCAATTAAACAGGTATGTTTTAATACCATAAAAATTAATGTTGGTTACTGTGTATAGCTGTTTCATTGTTGTAAAAAAAAAAAAAAAAAAAATGGGGAAACTTAATTGGCTTCATTATTTGTTTAACAGCTACCACATTTGAGCTCGAACATTAATTTAACATCAAAATTTAGTATTTTATGGATTGCCTTAGTAGAATATTTGTATAATGGGCTGGTCTAATGGTTAACTCTTATTGCTTCAACAACAAGAGTTAATTTTTAAGTCAAGAGTTCTAAGGTTCAGATTTGAATACTAGATCATGGATAACGGTGTACTTTGTTGGTTGGGTTTCAATTAACCACACATCTCAGGAATGATCAACCTGAGACTGTACAAGACTACACTTCATTTACATTATACATATCATCCTCATTTATCCTCTGAAATAGTATCTTACAGTGATTCCAGAGGCTAAACAGAAAAAAGAAAGAATATTCATAATTGCTGTGGGTTGATCATCTTGGGGATAATTTAATTATTAATCATCACCGTTTTGCTTTTCATGTTCACAGAAATACTGCTGGTTGCTTCCAGTGGTATTTGTCTTAGGGAAGTCAGTTTTACATTTCATGATAGGCTGTTTAAATTTGAAAGCAAAATTTTAATGTTATAAATATAAATATATATATATATATATACACAAGAGAATTTCTTGCTACACTTAAGGAATTGGTTGTTGAGACAGTCTTAAAAAATATTAATGCTCCACTTTATTGCTATGTATATTTTGTATGTAGTTATCACTTACCATTTATACCTTTAATAGTAAAATAAGTTGTATTAGGCACATAATGTTTGATGAGTTAGCTCAGGTGGAAATTTTGTTGTCTTGGAAACAAGGTATGTAACTAATAAAGGGTGTTATGTGTGGATTGTGTATAGATTATGTTTGTATAACATGTTGCTGTGCTCTACCAATGACTTGCTTAGCATATTCTGTCGAGTTTATTTCATTCCTGTAGTGCCCATGTGGGCACTTCACAGCCAACCAGCCATTCTGCTTGATGAAATTTGCGCCTTTGTATCTTTATGAGAGCCTGTTGTCTTAACTTCTCATTCTATTGACAGAACACAATTTACAGTACTCATAAATATTGATTAGAATCATAATTACGCCTCCAAGTTTCACTGAGATGTATATCAAGTTACTTTTTAGCAAAAAAATGCTTCTTAGTTAACATTAGTGGGAACTGAAAAGTAATATTTTATGGTTTTTTTAATATTAAGGTTGAAACAAGGCAAAATTATTATATATTTTGTTTGGTTGAATATCAGTTTTTTGTCATTTTTTAAGTTATCGGCTAGTTACTTTCTAACTTATCTCTTAATCTTGAATAAAAACTTTTTTCTTATTTTATATACAATGGTTCAGTAAGTAAAGAGAGACAAACAACTGCAGTATGGGTTATTCTGTAGATTTAACAATTCACTTATTATTTAAACATACTTTCCAGATATTCTTGTACACTTCTATTATTCTGCTAGCTTTATTGTCAAAAACCAAATGATTTTTTGTTTTGAAGTATGCCATTTGTTTATCAGTTTTATCTTTGTTGCTATGAAACTTGACTATATTATGAATCTATGGTGGACTCTAGCATTGATGTACATTTACTCAGGACAATTTTTTGGTTGCTTCAAAGACTGACTACAATATAGGGATGACGACTATGTTGAAAAAAAATTACTCCTTTTTGTCTTTATTCTGTCTTATAGTTTAATTTTATTTTTAAACGACCAGTATAATTAGTACTGTGGTTTCCTGCCATCAGTGAATGTTTGCTTTAATTGATAGTTAATTTTTATGTCCCAGTATTTTGGTTACAGTATTCTAATTTTTAACCTTATTAATTGTTATTTTTGAATGCATCCCTCTCAATAGTAAGTTTGCAGTAGTGACATTCCTACAGTAAAAAGAAAATTATGAGAAGATGATAGTAAGTTTTGTTGGTCTTGCACAGATATATGTTTTTAGAAGTAAGAAAGATAATTTTTGAATGTGAAATTGTCAGTTATTGGCTGTAAGATATTTGTAATTTGTTTGGAGCAGTCTTACTTTTTCTTGGCTTTTTAATATTGATTCTAATTAGAATTAACATCACAATAAACCGTTAATATAGTAATTGAATTAGGTGAGAAAAAAAAAATTTTTACCAAGAAAAACTTGACTTCTAGAACATGTTTTGATTGGAGATATATAACTAGCCCATTGCCACTAAAGTTATCATTTAAATATTACTGCTTAAAAAATAAACCAAAATAATTGATTTCATTGAAGAATTCTGCTAAGAATAAGAATAATAAGGATAAGAATAGATAAAAAAATAAATCATTATTGTTTTTTGAAAAACTTGTTTTGGAAAAAAAAACTACAAATAAATATTTCTTTTAATACCCATTCCCATTTTGTTAAGTGAAATTTTTCTTTATAGTTCTGATGCTAAAGGCTTCTACTAA
>JAAAKQ030072755.1:0-15372 GCA_010016005.3 Zanna intricata | reverse complement strand
TTGAAGGCAACTATGTAGAAAAGTAGATTAAGATACTGGCTTTCATGTAAAAATAAAATAATTATGAAAAGTCTCTCGTTTTTTTTTTTTTTTAATTTCAAAACGGTACTTTAAAAAACACGCCTCGTATTAAATAAAAAAAGTTCTGAAAATTTAACTTAATTAAATTAACACCTTCTATTGATCAATTTAACAATTAAAAAATGTATAATCAATTATTAAAAAAAACTTAAATAATTTTAAAATAAAAACAGGCTTTGGCTTTGTATGTTGAATTATTTTAAACAAAAGGAAAAAATATCAGTAAGAATAAAAAGCATTTATTCAAGCATTTCAAACAGACAGGAAATAGAATATTAAAGCCAGCATATTCTTTTTTTATACATCTATATTTAAAAGGAAAAAAAATCTGTTCCCTTGTAAATAGCGGAAAAAGGAACAATTAAAACCCCGGAAATATTAATTAATTTATAAATAATTAATTTATTCACAATATGAAACAGCAGGGAAAATTTAATTATCGTAGCTGCAGACCTCGTAATTTTGAAAAATGTAAGCTATTCATATAAATGAGCAATAATTTAAGAACTGAATTAATGACAAATCAAATATAAATACCAACATATATAGATTAAGTTAATCGTAACAATTTTTTAATAATAAAATACAAGTGAAATGAGGAGACAAAAATAAGGATTTTAATGGATTTTAAATAATAAATTATGGTTTAAAAAAAAGTTAAACTTACAAAGTAAGCGAACGATAATCATAATTTAACCATATCAGGCTTGTCGCCTGATATGGAACCATGAACGTTACAGCATCCCTAATAACACCTGGTTGCCGGCCTCCGTGGCGCGAGTGGTAGCGTCTCAGCCTTTCATCTGGAAGTCCCGGGTACGAATCCCGGTCAGGCATGGCATTTTTCAAACACGCTACAATTCATTCATCTCATCCCTCTGAAGATATACTTAATTGTGGTTTTTCGGAAGTTTAAAAAAAATGTATAACACCTGGTTGGGGTGAATTTAGGATGGAATATATTATTTTTAAAAATGAAACTTATTTAGTTTACCATTAAAATAAAACCAAAAACTAAGCAGATTATATTGAAACTCTGGAATATTCAGATTTCAAATGTTTCAGATATAAGAATTTAAAAAAAAAAAAAAACTAGCACAATTCTGTGCAAGGTGACCGACTTTTCGTTAATTTAATTTAATTTTAATATATATATATATATATATTAATTTGATTTAATGCTGCTAGCTAAAGATGGATACCACAGATAAAAAAACGTCAACGTTCAAACTTGTAGCATCAGAACGAACCACACTTCTATCTTGTCCCGTACAAATATTTTCGATATTAAATCGTAACTAAAGAACGACTCAAACAATTTTTATCAAATTTTCACGCGCACAACTTAAGATATACTTCTATAGCATATCTAAATTTCAATGAAATTGGATAGTGATCAAATAATTTTCGAAACATTCTAGAAGATAAGTTTTATTGCAGCTGAAAACATAATTACGATGTCTTTCTCGTAAATATTCAATAATAATAGTATTTTTAATATCTACAATGAAAGAAGCACTAATTTAACAAATTAATTAATTAGAATTAATCAGTTTATCTGAATGTTTTTCAGTAGGAAGCCAATCCACAAGCTGAATAGAAATAAAAGTGAACATCATTTTAGGACTATCAATACCAACTGCCTTTGAGTGACTAGGCAGGCATAACATACTAAGTGTCTTTCAAATTGAGCGCAAATAATTGATAGAGTATGATGGCGACGTTGATTTTTTTATAAACTTTTCAAGCGTCATTTGTTTTCAGTAGATTATGACAAAACATCATGGAAAACAATACGCTTCAACAACGTTTACAAATCGTAAAAATTTATAACCGAAATATGCAATCGGTTACAACTACGTATCGTGAACTTCAAGATATTTATGGTGTGTATAATCGGCCGAAAGAAAGCACAATTCTTAGTTTGGTTAAAAAATTCAAAAAAATATTTTTTCTATTTGATATTGAAACATTCCACAAAAGAAATGCAAGGAGTCAAAAGCATACTGTAAGTATTCATGATAATCGAAATTAACCGATTTCACATCGTTTACAAATAAACGGGTCTTTCTTCAAAAATAACATGGCGAATTTTACGTAAAACTCTTGTTCAAAACCTATATAAGATTTAACTACCTCAAAATTAGAGCCATGCAACCATTCTTTGCATCAACGGTTTGTTGATTGGGTTAGTTCGAAATAGATAAAAATTTTCAACAAAAAAAATCATCTTTTCAAATGAGGCTAATTTTTGGCGATGACTGTGTAAACAAGCGAAATTCTCGTATTTTGGATGATTCCAATCCACAAATAACTCAAAAGCGACCATTACTTCCGAAAAAAAAAAAAATCATTGTTTAACGTGAATTATGGGATGGTGGTATCATTGGGCCATTTTTTTTTTCGAAAATGAGGAAGGAGCTGCTGTTACAGTAGATGATAAATGCTATCGAGCTACGATTCGTAATTTTTTATTTGCAAATTTTGAAAATTTTCATTTGAATGAGAAGTGGTTTTAACAGGATGGTGCCACACACCACTCAGCTGCTGAAACAAAAATTTAGTTATTGCGCTAAAGGTTTGGTTATTCAGTAATTTTACGAATGGTTAATGTCAATTGGGTACCAAGATCGAGTGATTTGATTCTCTTTAACTCTTTTTCCTACTGTTATGTTAAGTCACAAGTTTGCAGCAATAAACCACTAACGGCAGATGACTTGAAGGCAAATATTTAACGTGTTATTAGTGGAAATGAAGCTGATTGGTGAGAAAGAGTCGCGAAAACTTTTATTGATAGAATTGGCCATGCCAAGCAAAGCCGTGGAGGCCATATGAATAATACTGTTTTTCGAATATAATATGCTGTTAAAGCTTCAAAACAAATTTGGTTGAAATTACACACACCTTTGTTTTATTGCAATTTTACTTTTTGCGCTAAGCATAAAGACCTGTTACATTTAAGCAATATATTGAGTTTGAAGATGATAAAACAAAACAATTCAATGACTTTCACTGATAATCCTAATAAGGAATCTTATATTCTTGAGCATGGAGCATGGGTGTGTCATTTAAGACCGTAATATTTGTATCAAGTCACCTGTATTAACTTTACCAATACACAATAGTCATAATGATAATAGGTCTACACACCACGGTACAGGCAAAATTCCTGTTCCGTCCTAAACCTTCACAGATAACGAGGGTTTTCTGTTCATATCACCTAGGGCATCTAACCCCTCTTGTTTTAGATAGCTTATATTAAAGAAGTTTTTGAGGCATCCTCATTAAATGGTCATTCTATTTGTCTTGATACCATCTACATGTATAAAAATATGTAGAGTATGGGAAACTGTCTAAACGAATAAATTAACTCTTAATTTCTGTAATTCTCGACGATATGGTTGTTAAAGTCTATTTATCCTTTAACAGGATAAGTCAAAGAATTGAGGATCAAAGTTTGGTACAATGCACCGGCAGAGGAACTGATGTCGATCAGATTAAATGTCAGATCAGAACTAAATGTAAGTTAATGACGAATATTTCTGTCGAATGGGACCGAGCTATATACATTATGTAGCCGGTGAACTCTACCGGCAAAATCTGACTTTTATGAATCCTTAGCTGGATCCCAAGGTATATAGTAGAATGTAGGTTTTAATTACGTGGCAGGATGGAAAAGGATAAAAAGGCGAGTTGTCGGCAACTTAAAACTAAGAGTTATCGGCTGAGATATGGTAACCCCTATAAAAAAATCCCTTGGCCCTTTTGGTCAGGGAGTTATACGGTATGGTGTTTCTTGGCTACTGATATTCCAAGGGCTAAAGTCGGATGCGAACAAGAACTTCAGGATACATCGAAACTATTAGATAGTTAACGTTCAGTTCACTTTGATGCAAGACAGTATTCATGGACGACAAAAAAATAAACATCATAATTCCAAATCTAATAGGTATCACAATTTTCGTTAAAATCTACTATCTATAAAAAGAAATCAGAAATATTTTTTACCTGAATTATAAATTTACTAAAGCCAATAGAATTTTGCCTTTTGAAAAGAGCTTAAAATTTAACCATTACATCGGTAATAAAATTTTATTTATATTTTTCAACCATATCGTCGAGAATTACAAAATTAAGAGTTAATTTATTTTTTTATACAGTTTCCCATACTCTACATATTTTTGAATAACTCTCACTAACACCCAAGAATATATTTTTTTTTTAAATTATACTTCAGTTAAAAGAAAATTAATTAAATAATTAAAAAATAAATAATAATAATAACGTAAATAAAATTAAGATGTAAGGTCAAAAATAAAATCTTCATTATAGGACCATTAATTCCACGTGCGCGCACATATTTTGGAAAAGAGAAACAAATAATAGCAGTTAAATCCATCCAAGATCGTGTGCGCGCGTTAAAAGATGTAATTGTGATGGCGTTATAGCGTGTCGTCTAATGTCAGGTGTCTGGCAACAGGTCAATTAAATCGAAGAAGAAAAAGAAGATTTCAGAGGCCAACAACATCTATTTAGATTTTTTTTTAAATTTGTATATTTATGGTTTTTTCTTCTTCTCAACTGTATTTTGCATAGAATGGGGTTTAGATTCTTTAAGTTGTAAGTGCGTGACCGTGTTTAACCATAGCTCATTTGAATAATCACGTAGTAAGTTAACAATCAACATTCCTCTATGGTACTTACATAGCTCTATAAAAAAAAATATATATATATATATACACATACAAACATATACATTATATAAGAAGTACCGATTACAAAACATTGTCGTCTCTGTAATGTAGCCTGCCACTACCGACTCGTGCCCTGAATTATATTTTTGGAAACATTTCAATAACACGTGGTAACTATCAGAATAGATGAGACTTATAAGATCTTCTCTCTTGCCATGTTTACGAAAACCAAACGGAACAAAATTAGGAATTTAAAAAAAAAGACAGCCGATTTAACCAAATAATTTTATTTTTATACTTATGTTTACAGAAATTCTGATACTTAATGTCAATTTCAAACCATGAAAGAGTGATATATAGATTGATAAAAATATAAACAATTTTATAGTGTAAGTTACTATATTTACTGCTTAAAATTAAATTTCACGCTTTTCTTAAGCATCTTTTAGTAAACGTACGTATAAGATTACTAAATAAAAGGTACATATTTATAGACTATTTATTCTTTTTATACCAGAGTATGCAAGGAGGGTAGTAGCTGTATAAGAAAGGTTTGGGTTGTATGATTATTTTATTTTTAATATTTATTTCGATCTCAGCAAGCGTTACTACTACTTCAACAAGGAAGATAAGATAGATGAAATGTTAGGCAAGACTAGTCGGGAATCGAACTCGAGAGAAGTTAGATCTGGTGTCGTTGTTCATTTTCTTATGAGCCTTTAATACCAGTACGGCTACACAAAGTTTAAATACGTTAATTTGAAGAAAATAAAATTTCAAAAAGTAACACAATTACCCAAAGATTGAACGAGGAAAAATTCCCATTAATAAGTAAAAATATATTTATATATATATATAATTTTCCATCAAATTCATAAAAATAATTGTAATTAGATACAGTCTAGTACAGATAGATAATTAGATATCCAGAAATCTAAGTTATAATTCTAAATCAAACTAGCATTTTGCTGCAACACATCAAACTTCCAGCAATAGAATTAATTTCATGATTTTAATATTAACCCAAACGTTGAGGTATATATATTATGAAATATATAAGAATTTTTTTTATATGTGGGTACATTTTGGTAATTTTATTACAAAGATTATTTTGAACAAATATATAAAATTTTTTTAAATTTGTTTTAAAAAATACTTATATATTCACTATTTATGTAAATCACTAAATTAAACAAATATAAATAAGAATAAATTTTAATAGATTATTTTATTATCGTATTAATATGATAATAAATTTAATTAATAAAAACAAAAAATAACAAGAACAACAAGTAAAAGACTCCTTTTTGAAGGAAATACAAATTCAAAAGCTTTTATTCGGAAATAGGAAATTCGCTGCTTCGAGTCGGTTCACTATGAAATTTTAGCTTCACCATCACACAAAAGGAATTCACTCAAATGTTAAAACGCTTTAAAATAAGCGTTACATTAATACACATTTAGTATACATTAATTTAATTTAATACTAGATCGTGGATACCGATGTTCTTTGGTGGTTGGGTTTCAAGTTACCACACTTCTCAGGAGTGGTCGACCTGAGATTGTACAAGACTACACTTAATTCTCATTCATACACATCATCCTCATTCATCCTCTAAAGTAATACCTTACGATAGTTCGGGAGGCTAAACAGATAAAGAGAGTATACATTAATTTAGACGCCAAATGACCTTATTTTCAAAAATAATTTATTTATTGGCTGTTCAAAAAACCTTTCATAATGATTCATTAGTAATTATTGCGGATAAAGTCGTTGTATATGTAAAAAAAATTATTATTTTCGTGAATAATAAGCAACTCCCTCCCCCATGGCCCATGAGATGAGGATGATATGGTTGACAGGTAAATGAGATGTAGTCTTGTACTCAGCCCGACTATTCATAAAATGTGTGGTTAATTGAACCCCAGGAACATAGTACACCGGTAATCACAGTTTAGAATTATAAAAGAAATTAATTTTTACTAGGATTTGAACTATAAAACCCTTTTAATTTGTATATTTATGACTTTTATGAATCCTAGCTGGATCCCAAGGTATATAGTAGAATGTAGGTTTTAGTTACGTGGCAGGATGGAAAGGTGTAAAAAGGAGAGTTTTCAGCAACTTTAAACTTAAAACTTAGTTGTCGACAACTAAGAGTTATCTGCTAAGTTATGTTAACTCCTATAAAAAAATCCCTTGGTCCTTTTGGTCAGGGAGTTGTACTTTAAGGTGTTTCTTGGCTACTGATATTCCAAGGGCTAAAGTAGGATGCGAACAAGAACTTCAGGATACATGGAAATTATTAGATAGTTAACGTACAGTTCACGTTGATGCAAGACAGTATTCATGGACGTCAAAAAAATAAACATCATAATTCCAAATCGAATAGGTATTACAATTTTCGTTAAAATTTACTATCTATAAAAAGAAATCAAAAATTTTTTTACCTGAATTATAAATTTACTAAAGCCAATAGAATTTTGCCTTTTGGAAAGAGCTTAAAATTAAACCATTACATCGGTAATAAAAACATTTATTACCGATAAAAGCTTTGGACTATCATCTATTAAACAATTGATTTGCGACAAGTTAATCACTAGATTAACTTGTATTATTAATTAATCAAAAAAGCCCGGTGTACTTTTTTTTGCATATTATTTATTTATTGCCAATATTGCTAATATAGTTTGGATTATTTAATTAAAAATAATTTCTACAAATTATACTAAAATATAATAAATAATTTTCATTAAAAATTATTTTGCTAACAAATTACTAAACCCAAAAATAGTAACCAAAGAAAACCGGTCAGGGAGTCGGAGTTAGTAAAGAGAGCTAGTTATAATGTGAACAGACTCCTTACTGAAAGCTCTATATATATATATATATAGTTATCAAATAATGCAAATATAAAGTATATTTATTGTAATTAATTTCATTATAAATTAGTAAAAAAAAAAAATTATAAAGGTTGAATAAAAACGTAACAACGTTTTTCAACAATTCAATAAAAAAATTGATCACGAAATTAAAAAAAAAAAAAAAAAAAAAAAATAGTACCGATATTTTTAGAATCACTACTACAAAGATTACAGTAAATAATACTAAGACCTGTTGATAATATTTCAAAAGAGAGAGAATAATATTGCGTGACGTTAAAATCAAAAGTGGAAAGGGAAATAAAATAGTATAAGTTGTAGAATTGTGATAAGTGACGAGTCAAAAGCATGCGATCATAAACTTTGACCTCTAAAGTATCATAACCTTTACAATAACTTAAACAATTATTATTTATAAGAATACAAATCATAAAAATTTTATGAATAATATGAAATAGCTTTCAATATGATTATTATCATATTGAAATTATAATAATTATTATTAACATTACAATATTATTTCATATTAAAAAAAGAAGAAAAAATGTAAATGAAACATCCGTACCAACAGCAAGTCATACTAATTCATTTTAAATTATATATTCATAAGCAGAATATCATAATGTCTCATCATTATGAAAATTTTATTACACAATAGGGTGGGTGTAACGCATTCCTTCTAAATTTTAAGATTAGAAAATTAAGTTTAAAGTAACGTAAGCGGGAAGGTTCTGAGAATAAGAATACAAAAAAAAAAAAAAAAAAAACATTCTTCAAGTGTATTAACTAAGAAAGAATGTAACGTTAAAAAAAAAATTAAAATGTAGGTAGACACAAACTCTGTCATTATAATAGTGTAACCGTGTAGGCGATCACGCAATAGTGATTTTCAACTCAAGAAATTTAATTTAATATATATATATATATATATATATATAGAATCTAAACGATCAACATTTCTATTGTTTGTTATAAAAAATTAATAATAATAATAATAAATATGTATATTAAAATGATCACACTCAGCTCAAGATTTAGCTCTAAAAGGAAATAACACACTGATTCACCATCAGCAAATGTAATTATAATTTTCTAACTAATAATATAAGTTACAAAACAATTGTTACATAAAAAGAATCTGGCAAAGCATGACCTTTCCCGGCTACGCCGTCTAAAAGTTGTATTGCAAAAAATTCTATAAAAAATTGAAAAAAAGAGAAATTCAACAACAAATTTATTTTTAAATAAAAATAAACTGTAATAAAATAAGAAAGGTAAACAAAATTGTGAAAAAATAAAATCATAAAAAATTCGACTAGATTGTAAAATAAAATGAATAACCGTAGAAAAATAATATACGTATGTCCTTAGACCATTTTACCGTAATAATTTTTTTTAATAACTGTAATATTAAAAAATTAGTTATAAAAAAAAAAGAGTTAGTAGTGATTAGTCAAAATTAGTTTTATAAACGTTTTGAGGTAGAAAAAACTAAAAAAAAAGTTTCCTTTTTTTTAATTTGGGAGCCCTAGTCTCAAAGGTTTTTTTTTATTGATTATGATGATTACCAAAATAATATTAAGCACCAAAATTTCAAATTATTATTATTTTTTTTTTTTTAATTTTATTTTAGAGATTTTTTTTACTCGGTAAGGAAAATTTAGTAAAGTTTATTTATAAAGAGATATCCCTAAAAAAAAAAATAAATAAATAAATTTAATAGAAAATTATTTTAAAATACTGCAAAAAATAAAATACAACTTCTATGAAAGTAATAAAAAAAAACTTTGCTTCTCATTTTGGGTCCGGAATATAATTATAATATAGGTGCCAAAGCTACTTTAATTTTAATTTTCCTTTAAGTGATGAGAAAGAGTAAAAAAAAATGTTTCAATAGAAATTAAGAGTCAAACCAAAAAAAAAAAAATCTGAATAAATAATTTTCAAGGGTGTGGAATAAATTTTAAGAAACATTTTTCTAAAAATATTCCTATATATGTTAAGCTAAAGAAATTTTTTTACGTAAAATTTTCTCTAAATCTAAAATCCCTTCAATAAAGGCTAATAATAGGAAAAAGAAAATAAAAATAAAAACTTTCTGTATTTTAACTCCGGGATAAATAAATTAAAAAGCCGGCCTCCGTGGCCGAGTGGTAGCGTCTCGGACATTCATCCCGAGGTCCCGGGTTCGAATCCCAGTCAGGCATGGCATTTTTCACACACGCTACAATTCATTCATTTCATCCTCTTAAGATATACCTTAACGGTGGTTCCGGAGGTTAAAAAATAAAAATAAATTAAAAAAGTTTGATATAACTTAAGTTGTAGGTTTGAAAGTTTAGTATAAACTTTCAAAAAAAAATTTTGAAAATAAACATATGCGATGCAATAAGTACGCACATACATATATACAAACGTTTCTTTTGATCAGACGATCTGATCTAGTTGGACCCTAATTTTCAAAAAAAAAAAAGCCTGATAACACATTTTTGCTATGATCACAATTCTTTTTTTCGGCAAAGTAAAAAATAATAAAATTAAAATTTT
Organism: Zanna intricata; assembly: GCA_010016005.3. NCBI lineage: Eukaryota > Metazoa > Arthropoda > Insecta > Hemiptera > Fulgoridae > Zanna > Zanna intricata. Next base: position 5,167 of record JAAAKQ030072755.1, on the reverse strand, counting down.
GTTCAAAATAATATTTTAGAATATTATTGTAGAATACTACAATATATCTTGTTGTTTCAATTAGAATACAATTTAAATTTTATTTATTGACTAATTCAATATTATCCGTAAACCAAATTCAATTTCACTACCTTTTCATTAAAAAAAAGAAAAACAATTAGCTACGTTCAATAAGAATGGTTAATTTTAAAACAAAAAAAAATTAAACTAAAAAAAAAAGTAAGTAAAATTTTATATATTACAAGTAGGATTGCCTAAGAAAACTTTAACTTTTAGAAGTAATAGGATAGTTTTCAAAATAGAAGAAACTAACTAAGTAGACTTTCAGCTGATAGAAAAAACTGAGGTATAAAAAATAATTGCGAAAAAAAGTAAAATATTATGTTACACATAAAGAGTACTGAATATATTTATCAAACATTGGCTCCTACGAAAGAAAAAAATAGTAACACAAATAGTTTCCAAATGTAAATATGATAACGGATGGAAAAAGGAAATGGTAATGAAATGGTTGAGGGGAGCAGGAAAATATGTTAAATAAAATAAATTGATAAAATCTGGTTTAACAGCATCCTAAGAGAAAGACTTTCCAATAAAAAAATAACAGGAAAATGTAAGAGGAACAGAAGAAGACAAGAAGGAAAGGGAGGCTTATAAATGAAAAATAATAATAAATCAAGAGATTCACACGATAAGATGGAAATTTTTTACAAGAATATATAGAAATACCATTGAAATCGTACAAAAACCATCTGGATGACGATTAAGATAACGGAAACCACGCCCAGATTTAGTAAGACCAATAATAAAAGACAAATAATATTGATAAGACTAAGGGCACTAATCCAGTATGATCTGATAATTTTAAAATAAACAGCCCATCGGGCTGTTCTAGTGGTTAACGTGACATCGCAAATCAGCTGATTTCGAAGTAGAGAGTTCTAAGGTTCAAATCCTAGTAAAAGATAGTTGCTTTTATACGGATTTGAATACTAGATCGTAGGTGGTTGGGTTTCAATTAATCACACTTCTCAGGAGTGGTCTACCTAAGATTGTACAAGACTACACTTCAATTACTTCATCCTCTGAAGTAATACCTTACGGTAATTCCGGAGGCTAAACAGAAAAAAAAGAAGGAGGAAAGTTTTAAAATAAAGAACAATTTATAAAGCGGATTGAAATCTCTTTTAAACTTTAAAGTCAAACGCAATGATACATCGAAATATCATAATCAGAATAATTACTCCTAAATCGTTATTTTTACACATACCAAAAAATAAACGCATAACCAATTAGTTCTTTCATGATCTTGAGTTGATGAAAAGCAACATATCTCACAACAGTTAAAATAAACTTACAACAACATTTTTTAAACAGTATACTTCGATATATAAGGTAAAAAAAAGTAGTTCCTTTGATGTTATATTGCCTTACAAGAAGCATAGCCTAATTACATTTTGTCTTTTTCCACAGTCAGGTACAACAGTGTAATGATATCCATGATGAAAGACTAAAAAAAGTAAAATTAGTTCATGCCCGGATCAAAAACTTTTTATAGCACAATACTGTTACTATAAACCATTCCCTCATCAGAGTAGTATTTTCGAAAATATTGTAAATACTTTTATAAAAATAAATGTACAATTTTATTTTCCTAACTTTATTTAAAAAAAAAAAAAGCATGTGATATCAATTATATTAATGGTATCATTAATTGGATTTGTTTACACATTAATTTATACCTATTTTCCGCAGTTTAGTCCAAACAAAATGCGGAAATCCGTTCATTGTTCGATATCAAACAGTTTTTATTAATGTATCTTATATATAAAACTGAAAGTTTGTCTGTTTATGGGTTTTTTTGTGAAGAGCATCACGCGAGAACCAACTAACCAATTGCTTTCAAATTTACAGACTACATTCGTGTTATCCCACGGAAGATTTTAAGCCGTGGACCAAGGCTCTAGCCTTGTTATGAATTTAAATAAGTGAAATATATGAGTTTTTCGTCGTTAAAGGTGTGTGTAATTCAGCTCTACCATACTACTATTCTGTCTTTTATAATTCAGTACCTTTTTGAGGTTTCAATAAACCTGAATGCTTTAATTGTTATTTATCAATATTAGTCTTACAATTTGGTAACAAACATTGCGGGGCGGAAACCTCTGGCTAAATGGGAATATCAACCGAAGCGAGCTCTGCGCCCTGGGAGGCCCCGTGGCTCGTCTGAGTCGATCAGAGCACCGAAGGTCCAAGAGGGCGGAGCCTCTATCTAGACGGTCAGACAAGCAAATATATATATATATATATATATATATATATATATTTACACACAAATCGATTACATATATTTCACCCAGTCTGTTTTATTTATAAATTTATGTATATATAAATATTGCTTCGGCCGCACTATAAGGTTTGCTTGGGTTTCCCGTCTCGGTCAGGTGATGTTTTTGCCAGTTAAGGCTCGCTTCGCTCCCCCTTTCCATCTAACCAGGGGGGCTGTCCCCTGGAACCCCCCCCCCCGTGTTCATTAAACTCATGCTTGTAAGAAAAAAAAAAAGATAAAAACTATTACTGTATTTTAATTTCTTCAGAACAACAGTTTGTTCAGCATAGGACCCACTAATCGATTTTTAGATTTTCCATCGCGGCTTCGCTAGCAAAATACATAGCAGAATTTCAAACATAAATTGCAATAAAACTGTTAGAAAATTTCATAAAGATTGGTCAATACCAGTAACATAAAACAGCAAAAGTTTAAAAAAGGTTTTGTGGACACAGACGTATAAATAAATATATATAAATGAGAATCTTATCTTTACTAAAAGACAACTTCTAACTGATGCAAGTAAGACGAGAAAACATAGAAATGCTAGATATAAATTTGAGTCAAGAACGGAGAGATATATGTGCGTATGCATGAGGGAAAATAAATGTATTGTGTATTAACCACACTTCTCAGGAGTGGTCGACCTGAGATTGCACAAGACTACACTTCATTCACATTCATATACATCATCCTCATTCATTCTCTAAAGTAATACCTTACGGTAGTTCCCAAGGCTAAACAGAAAAAAAAAAGAAAGTGATAAATGTAAGGTGCAGTGATGATATTAAAAAAAATTATTAAGTATTTATGCTCATTTTATATTAGGGTTCTAATTAAAATTATATAACAGTGTCTTATTGACTGATTAATAACAACTTATTGAACTTTTATCAGAATGTATTCCGTCTACGCTAAAAAAATATAACAATTATCATTACAAATTTTGATAGTGATTACGATTTATTATATTTAATTGAAACGTTTATAAAATCAGATATCAAAGACTGGGAGTCATTTTATTATGGTTACTGTATATATTGGAAACATAGATTTGTTCGATCCATTAAAATAAGAGGAAAAAGAGTTTTGATAAAATTCGTAGCAAGCATTTCCACAAATTTAATGACCTAACTCAAAATGTACATTAAGCTACATGGTTGCAAATGTTTTAAATATAGAGCATTTATTGTATTTTGTGTTTACATTTCTTTCTCCTCCAAATCAGAAATATATCTGTTTTTATGTTAACTTATCTCAAGGCTACTAAATGTAAGTAATTTTAATATAAATTATCATAATGGATCTTATGAGCCTTAATGAGAGGATCTTAATTTATCCAAAATACAAACATCTTAAAAATAGTTTTTTTATCACTAATGTCGACATTAATTAATGATGTATGTAAAGTTAATGGGAAAACCTTAGATTTAATTCTTGCCAATGAAAAACATTGAATAGATCTGTTTTTATACGGATTTGAATACTACATCGTGGATACCGGTGTTCTTTGGTGGTTGGGTTTCAATTAACCACACTTCTCAGGAGTGGTTGACCTGAGATTGTACAGGGCTACACTTCATTCTCATTCATCCTCTGAAGTAATACCTTACGGTAGTTCCGGAGGCTAAACAGATAAAGAGGGAGATCTGTTAAAAGGATAACCTCTTACAATATTAAAACCAAATAAAAACAATATTATAACCTAATTATTATTATTTTCTTTTTTGTTTACTTTTTATTTTTATCTTATAATACTGTTGTCGAAGAAAAACCTCGGTTAACTCTTTTATGCAAGATAGTAAATCTAGTTAGAGTTTGCTATGAATTACATATAAGATTATATTATTATTATTATTATTATTATTATATATATATATATATATATGTGTGTGTGTGTGTGTGTAGGTGCACTGTAAGTGGATTTGTTCTGTGTGTACCAATGAATTAATGAACATTATTGCTCTGTTTTCTGACTCTTAGAAAGATTAATACAGAGTGGCATCCACATTATAAAAGTTATTAATTAAGCTTTAATTAATAACGCTTACTTAATACGCTTTAATTAATAAGCTTACGAAAGAGATTTATTTCGTAAATATCTTTAAAGCTGTGACATATGAAAAGAAGTAGCTCTTACTTAAAAATAAATTTATTTCTTATTTTCAAACAATCTTCAAACACTCAAACAATTAAGTACCAGTAAGTACAAATAATTAAGTATCAATGAGTACAAATAATTAATTACAATTAATTACCTCAAGTCATTCTACAAACGATCTTGAAAATAACAACGATTCAATCATTTTTCTGCGAAGCAAACACAAAACCAACTTATTTATATTTATTGTTTGCTGAATTATGCGTGGTTCCTTATGACCATTTAAAACAATTATTATTGGGAGTTGCTATTTATTTGACAGTATTTCATTACATTACCGTAGACGTGAAGATTTAAAAATAAGATACGGGCTCTATTCTACTACAAGAGATAATTACTACACACACGGCCACTGTGTAGTACTCCGGTAGGTATACCATGTTATCCAAAATCAACTATATGGGTTGTCTAAATAAGAGCTGTTTGTTTTAAGAGCATGTTTACGTGACAACGCGTGCCTACATTTTATAGTCGTTACATATCGTTGGCTGGTAAAATTAGAACGGGATACACCAAAAGAAAAGAAAAAAAAAGTGTACTGTGGATTAAGGTGAATGAATGTGATGGACGAATGAGTGTGTGATACCAAGGATGAAGAATGAAGACGGACACAGATAAAGCCCACAATAGTGTGGTGAAGAAACAGACCGGAGGGGGAAGGGGTGATGGATAGCCCT
>JAAAKQ030072722.1:0-15373 GCA_010016005.3 Zanna intricata | reverse complement strand
CTAAATTTGGGTTCACAGAATTTTGGTGACGTGTTATTTAACGGGAGGAACTGAAAACCGGGCGAAATTTTTCGCTAGCCATAACTCGTTAACAAAACGTTTTCAGGCATATGTTTATTGGAAACTTTTTTTTATTTTTAGATATAGATTACGTTTCCGAGAGATTGCCGTGCAGTTTTGATACACTCTGTATATAAACTTTTTAACTGACGGTGGTTTTGGGGTATGGGGGATGTGAAACACGTGGATATGTCGAAATTTCCCGGAAATTGAATAAGGGTACCCATTAAAATAGGTAACATTAGTAAGAAATCTGCCTAAAAGGTGTGAGTATTTCTGTATTTCGAACTGGGTATCATATGACTTCCGAATAGGAAGAACGTATAACCAAAACCTAACAGAAAAAAAAGATATACGAATATTTAACATATATGTTAAATATATTTTTACATATATGAAGAAAATTTTAGTTATTTGCTTATAAGGCATGCAACATTTTTATTGCCGGCCTCCTTAGCCGAGTGGTAGCGTCTCGGCTTTTCATCAAGAGGTTCCAGGTTCGAATCCCGGTCAGGCATGGCATTTTTCACACATGCTACAATTCGTTCATCTCATCCTTTGAAGATATAACCTAACGGTGATTCCGGAGGTGAAAAAAAAAAAAAAAAAAAAAATTGATTTTTGGTTTTTGAAATTTTTTCAATGGAGCTTGCTTTCATCTAAAACTATGTAATTTTCCCCAAATTCTGCTCCTTCTCAAAGTTTTTTGGGAGTGCCACGTCACCCACAGTGCACACGTCTATGATTGTATTTTCAGAAAAGTAAACCACCTATTCGAATTAATTTTATAAAATTAATGATTCGTTAACTTAATTTTAAAAGTTAATAAATTCAGTAGATTTGGGTTATTTGGATATTGATTCATTTTTCAACGCCACTACAAAGAACGCTAGTGGTTATATTATCCGACTGAATCATAACTACATCTTTACAAACAATTTTGCACCGAGCCCTTAATTTTATTCATAAAATTACGTTACATTTTCAGTAACTGAACAATATAATTTGCATGTTTCAATCACGATGTGATTAAATGTATCACGTAAAGCAGTGTGGGTTTCGATTACATGGTACCTTTGTAACCAATTATAACCAATACTCTAATATCTTCAACTTCTTGGTCAAACAATTCAGATAAGAAAATGAGTCCAAATAAAATCTAGTACACAAAAAAAAAATAATGGCATTGCGATAAACTTATAATAAGATAACACTGCTTATTTAATCAGTCAGTAAGTAAAAATAATAATTTTTGCATTCAACATGAATGTAATGATTAATTAATTAAATTCTTTCTATGAAAGAAATATCGAGTTTTATCTTAAAAAGTTAAAAAAATCAATACCAGAACTGAAAACAAATGATGAAATAATGAAAATAGAGTTCGAAACATTCTAAAATCTACTTTAAAAAATTAGGTTCTCGTCATAGAAATTCACTGATGTCAGTTAAATTTTTACGCCGACTATTAATATCGCCTATTAATTATCTATTAATATACTGATAAGATAAATGCTCTAATTATTGAGAGATAAAATTATATTTTCAATTAAACTGTTACTTTATGAATTATTGTAAACAAAATTGTTTTTTTTTTCTTTCCCCACCTCCGGAATTACCGTTAGGTTATCTTCAGAGTACGAGATGAACGAATTGTAGCGTGTGTGAAAATGCCAAAATGCCTGACCGGGATTCGAACCCGGGACCTCCGGATGAAAAGCTGAGACGCTACCACTCGGCTACGGAGGCCGGCGTCACAAAATTGCTTTATCAATATTGTAAATTGATCAGATTTTTATACTCTGCTACTTCACTGGAAGCGCCTGTATTCATTGTTTGCTTTGAAACGATAGTTGAATGATATCGAAAAGTGAATCATTACGTTACAATTTCATATCCAATAAAATTCCCATATTTTCATATCCTTCGCACCTTAAAGCTTTGAGGCGATATCCAATAAAAAATAAATAAAACAGAAAAATTCGTTCTTGCAACTCATCCTTGACTTCGTAAAGAAAAACATACGAAATTATTGCAGCAAAAGAATATACTGAAATAAAAATTGTCAATATTCCAAAGGCCAGTTGATAAAAGTTGGTATTTCAAGACAGAACCTTTTTTCTACCGTATCCATCGGCGTGCACAGGATTTTATTTATATGGGTGCCATCGAACGAGAATGTCGTCATTTACCCATGACCCGATAAAGAAATTCTATAATTTATTTTTAATTTTATATATATATATATTTTTATAATTTTCTTTAAATTTTTAGAAAAATTTAATTTTTTATATATATTCTATTTAATTAAATTCAACATTTTCGAGAAAAAAAAATCAATTAAAAATCACCAAAATTAGCATAATTTAAAAATTTTCAGATTTTTGGTTTTTGAAATTTTTTCAATCGAGCTTGCTTTCATCTAAAACTTTGTAATTTTCCCCAAATTCTGCGCCTTCTCAAAGTTTTTTGGGAGTGCCAAGTCTCCCACAGTGCGCACGCCTATGATTGTATTTTCAGTAAACTAAACCACCTATTCGAATTAATTTTATAAAATTAATGATTCGTTAACTTAATTTTAAAAGTTATATATTCAGTAGATTTGAGTTATTTGGATATTGTCTAATAATTGATTCCTTTTTCAACGCCACTACAAAGAACGCTAGTAGTTATATTATCCGACTGAATCATAACTACATCTTTACAAAAAATTTTGCACCGAGCCCTTAATTGAAAAATTTTGCAAAATTTATTCTCAGAATAATAAAAAATGTTTACATCACTAACTAAAACCCATTTATTCAAAATATACGAAGATGTGTTTGGAAATATCAGTCATAGACAAAAATATTATAGCTAAATCCAAGAATAAAAAAGTATTCAATACCAGACTAACAAAGCGAAAATTTAGAATTCATTGATATTTCTTTATTGTATTCTTTACCGAACCGGATACAGTCTGTATATCAGCCCGTCAACACGTCGTCGAAATGCAAGTAATATTCGAACAAGTTACACTTTCATCATCATAAGGACCGATTGATAATCAGCACAACTATTCTTAGAGAAGAAAATTCTGACTAGTGCATTGTGCATCTCAGATGTTTTACATATGCACAGATCAAATAAAAGCAGAGATAAACAAAAAATGTAAAGCAAAGAAATTAATGTATCTCTTTCTACAGAAATCAATACGTTAATTCATTCAGGAGTGGGAGAACTGCAGACTATACATAAAAAAACAAAACAAAACAGAAAATATATTTATTAAAATTATCACTATTCACTCTTAAGATAATTCAAGTGTATTCATTATGGTACCTGGTTCGAATCCCGGTCAGGCATGGCATTTTTCACACATGCTACAAAAGATAATTCAAGTGTATTCATTATGGTACCTGGTTCGAATCCCGGTCAGGCATGGCATTTTTCACACATGCTACAAAAGATAATTCAAGTGTATTCATTATGGTACCTGGTTCGAATCCCGGTCAGGCATGGCATTTTTCACACATGCTAGAAAAGATAATTCAAGTGTATTCATTATGGTACCTGATCGAATCCCGGTCAGGCATGGCATTTTTCACACATGCTACAATTCATTCATCTCATCCTCTGAAAATATACCTTAACGGTGATTCCGGAGGTTAAACAAAAAAAAAAGTGTATTCATTATATGATAAATAATACAGATCATTACGTTTACAATGAATTTAAGCTTTTTTAACTTTCACAACATCGAACCATCATCTTCTGCATAGTACGTGATAGTTGAATAAATATATTTTTCGAATGAATTAATTTACTTGAAAAAACTTAAAATCATTAGCGAAACGTTACGTATTGTATTGTAATATACCAATCGGTTGGTTATTTTTAAGTAAAAAATGAAAATAAATATGCATACATCACATTTATCAGTCCCACATACTATAATGAATTACTTCAAGAAATTCAGATTCTTGTATACTTTTTCTGAAAGTTTTACTGTTTAATTTTTGATACATTTAGTATTTTCAAATAATTTTCTCCTTCTCTAAACCAGGTTATAATATGTTGTCTACATAAGGATAAGGTTATTCTGATTTCCAAAGGGATTTTGGACGCGGGATGGATAAAATCACTGTCAAGAAGATTCTTTGGGTGATATTACTTGTTTCGTTTTGAACAACTCTCTGTGATTCTTTTCTATATCCTTGATCATTTTCTTCTGGTGATTTTTTTTGTTTCCCATTCCCCTTAGCCGAGTTCATAATTAAGTATAACTCAGCCCAGAGGGGTATCCATTACTCTAACGGGACTTCCCATCTACCGGCACTGGCATTATATCCGGCATGACAGATCGGTCATGGCCGGTCGGGTCTTCTCTTTATGCCTGTCTCAGACCTGAAGTGTGGAGTATTAGGTCTTGCAAAGCTGAACCAAGCTCCATCCCCGAAGCCGGGTCTCGGTCTTAATTTTGTCTTGCCTATAATACGGAAAACACCAAAGAGATTCCCCACCGGGACTTCGGTCTTCAAAAGTCATGCCTCAAATGAGGAATCCCCACTTGGACTGAACTCTCCCCCCACCAGATGTCACTGGATCCCGATGTCCGCCACAGTAGTCGTAAAGCACACCTAGAGTGCCAAGCTGTTCCTCCGAACCGGCATACCGGTCCTCGCAGCTGGGGCTGTCCACTCCCTAAGCTAGAATCTAGCTAATCTTCTCTGTTCCTCGGCATGCTTGGCTCGTAAGACATTCTCCACTTAATCGTTAAACGCCTTCCAGCAGGTTGTCGTAGCTGTTATAATAGTAGAAGGGCTACAGGGGCCAGACTAATAATACCTGCGCGAGTCCGCCGTTCCTCTCGTGCTGGGCACTGGAACAGCGTATGTTCTACTGAGTCCTGTTCTGAAAAAAACATGCAGGTTGGTGACTCGCGCCTATCAGTGCGGTGGAGATAAACTCCAAACTTGCCATGACCCATTACCAGTGAACAACAGCGTTTTATAGTAGCGTCTTATACGGTACTTGCCAGGTACAGTACACCTGCCACCGTACTTGCCAGATATACAGTACAGTAGATGGTTTTCTGATGGGTCGTACTCATAGTTCACAGTGAGTAACGTTAAGAATATAGGGATCTCTGCGTCGTTTCTATTCATATGGTTTGATGGTGTTCTCATCAAATGTCTGTACAATAAGCTCAACCTTTTGCTAAAAACCTTGCTTAATTGATAAAACCGGGCTTAATCCTTCGTAATAAAAAACAAAAAAGTAACGTGTTCATTGGTAAATTACTAGAGAATTTGATATTTTATGTAGAATTTGTGTTCCGGTTACGGAAGGATCGATTATTTGTATTTCACGAGAGGTGGGGGATACCAGAAAATAATAAAAACTAAATTTGATAAAATCAACAATGTTTCCATCGTTTTGAAGAACGTATGAAAATAATACGTTTCTTAGGGACGACTAAGCCGAATTGTAGAACGACGCGATGTCAATTTTATTTTCTAACCGTGGAAGTACACAAAAACTTGAAATAACCGAATTAAAAATTTGTAGTATCCGGTATCTTAGGAAGCTGCTTAGAACCTATCGGTTATACGAGTAAGTTAACAGAAATGACGAGATCTGGTAAATAAACGTTAAAATAAAACAACTGATCGATTAAAAAAAAACGTAATTAAAGACAGTTAGGTCATATTTAAAAAAAAAAAGCCAGTCGCATTGACAAGGTAGGAATTTTGAATACACTCTTGAGAGCAATTACTTACAAGTAAAGAACGTTATTTTTCGTTGATTGGTTATTTGATATTTTTAAATTATTATATTTTTCCCTTTGTTTGATAAACTGTTTAACATAAAAGGAAAAATATTTATAATGCTGATGCTGTTTACGGTAGTTTCTTATAACGGGACTACACTGTTATAATAGTATTTTAGATTTGTTTTTATTTTTAACAATCGGAGAGCTTTGGGGAGCTCTTATTTACTTGTATTATAATGAAATCTACATTTAACAATATTGTCTATAGATTTTAAAATAAACCATTACGTCGAATTTTCAGTAATAATATTTTGTATTTTTATTCCCTGTAAACATTTAAAAGTTAAATAACCGTGTAAAATAAGTAATAAAATTGCTGATAAATGTACAGTCGATTTGTTCCGAAACAATATTTATTTAAACGAATTTAAAAATTTAATTACCCGTAAAAGCAGTGCAGTTCAGCTAATTATCTTCTTTTGTAATTTACCGGTCTCGGGAAATATCTTGAGGAGAAATATTTGATGAGTAATAAAATCTATTTAAAAAGCGTTTGAAGAAACTCATTCCGGTGTCGCTAAGGAAACAAATGACCTTAACTTGCCGCTGCATTGTTCATTGAACACGAACGTACCGAGACCATTAATTTTCTCCCCGCATCATCAAGGGCTTCACGTCGATGCCAAGAGGAAACTAAATTTTTTTTAATATTTTTTAACTTCGTCGAACGATATTTATGAATGTAGTGCCTGCAGTGAATGTAGTAAATTATTGTTCTCTAATAGCGGATTTCCATACAGACTTTTGTAGAACGTTGAGAATTGTTAAAATGTAACAGTTTTCTTAAATTCAAATTAACATAATTTTTAATTTATTATCTGTTAGGACTATAATCAAAGACGTTGAGGTTACCTCGTCAAAGATAAATAAAATATAATAATAATTAATACCATTTGAAATTTTTCTATTAACTACGAAAAGAAAATTTTTGTACTGTTCAGAAATTCAAACTGCAAAAGAGAATTGAAGGAATATTTATTTATTTTTTTAATAAGTTTATTTGAAGATGGTTCTATATTTACAATTAATAATAGTTATATATATATATATTATTATAATAGCTGCGCGCGCCCACACACACACACACATAAATTTCGAAATAACGACCATGTGAATTTTTCTATCCTTTATATATCGGTAATCCTCACTTTTTATATTACGTTTGATTAATTTTTTTTTCTTTTTCAGGGCGAACAACATTAATGTGTTATTATCATCCGACGTTTGATTAAAAAAAAAAAAAATGTTATGCATTTTATTGTGAACGAAATGATACATTAGTTTTGAAAATCCGTTGACAAATAACAAACTTACGACAGAAAATGTGTGATGTAATTTTCTGCCAGATTTCGTCTTCTCGTCTTTTAAAACAGATATTTATTTATTTTGCTATTAATTGATTAACTTTTAATTATTTTTCTAAAATAATTATTTTCCTATTTTTTATTTTACATTTTCAGTATATTAATTACATTTATTATTATTATTATTATTAAACTTTCTGTAAATGATTATCCTTACAGACTGGCTTGACTGTAACTGGTTTCAAAGAAAGATTATTGAAGAACCAGTCTTCTCTGTCAGCATTTTATTCACCGATAAAAAGTATAAGGATTCTCCTATTTTCAAATATGCTAGTTTGTAACAACAATTCCTATTGAAACAAGCATCATCTGTAATATAAAAAATATATGACGAAGTCCTTCCGGGTTTTTCATACAAACAAAAAATATCCTCCTAAAATGCTTTGTTTGCGAGTTACGGCTAGTGAAAGATTTCGCTAATATTTCAGCTAACCCAGAAAAATGAGCTCGTACTGATATTTTTAGAACGTTAATTACATGGCAAAATTGTGATTTATTATGTTTTTGACCAGAAAAATCTAAATAAAATAGCTTCCAGAACTGTATCTGTAGTACTTTTGAAAAATAAATTTCTCTATGTTTTTTTTAAACAAAAAAAAATATATTTTGTTTGTGCGTTGAAAAACAAAAAAAATCATAATTTATATTTTTTACCCAATTTATTGATTTTCACCCCAGATTTTGCAAAAACTACTGCAGATACTAGATAATTCTATTATCTCTTTAGTTAAAACTAAAATATGGAACACTTTTAAAAAAATATTATACATCATTTAATATCATAAAAAAAAAAAAAATAAAAAATAAAAATTTAAAAAAACCAGAAAAGAGCAAACATAATAAAGATTTCAACTTAAAATACGAATACATTAAATATTTTTACTAGTTTAGCATTTATAATATAAAATTTAAAGCATCCTACTATAGAATAATTAATAAATAAAAAAAAATATATATATAAAAATGATGAAGTAATTTTTGTTAAGTGTCAAAGGACAAAGTTCACTCACTATAACAGATAAATTTTAACATATCTCTAAAAGGAAACTACTGTAACCGATGTTACAAATCATCATCAAACAATGTTTCATTATCGTCTATGAAACCAAACCCGTCGACAAGTTGAATACAAACTAATCCATTCTTAATTAAGTAATCATCGTCAATTATTTTTTGAATTTTAGTTTATTTCCACTTTTTTCAGTCTTTTTTTATTGGAATAATAAAATATGTATTCTTTTTAATTTCCATTTATTTAAATATTATTATTTTTTACTTTCATTTCACGCTTTAATACATTCGTTTATAAATTAAAAGAATTAGGTTCAACGGATTTGAATACTAGATCGTGGATATCGGTGTTCTTTGGTGGTTGGGTTTCAATTAACCACACTTCTTAGAAGTGGTCGACCTGAGATTGTACAAGACTACACTTCATACACATCATCTTCATTCATCCTCTGAAGTAATACCTTACGGTAGTTCCGGAGGCTAAACAAAGAGAGAGAGGTTCATCAAGTTTTGTTACTGAATTATAAATTAAATTGAATTATGTTTGATTTATACTGTAAAATTACTTCGTATTTAGAATTTTTTTTTTGTGGATGAAATCGGAGGAATGCCATTAACACACGCTACCACGGGGTCATCGCGGGGTGTATGTGGGCTCGGACTCAGGACGCTATCCGCCCCAGGCTAGCTAACAGGCTCCGCCAAGATGTTGATTAGGCCATATATAGATATGACCTGCCATATACCGACTAAACTTCTCTCACCGCTCTTTTCCGCGCCCGAGACCGGACCCGCAATTAAGCATAACGCAGTCTCGGAGGGAATGAATCAGACATCTTCGGAAAAAAACTGCTTCCGCAATGCGTGGGATAGACAGCCTGCGATTCTCCATTTTCACTGTACGTGCAAGAAAAAGAAACAAAAAAAAAGACTCACCCACTCCTCACTCAAACAAAATCACCCACACAAAAAACATTCATACTGGTGTGATATGGATGTGTAAATGTTCCCGTATGTAAGTGTTCACGCCTCGGGATCAGGAGTCCCCGTACGTCATCACCATCGCCCACTCCCAGCAATGGCGCACAACGGCTCAGTAGAAGGCTGACCCTCCCTCTGGCTCCTCCGTGTTGTTATTTGTAGCCCCAATCCCCGTCATAGTGGGAATCCTATCTCCATAACCAGGAAACAAGATGCAGCTCCACAGAGTCGTATTTAGAATTTACCGAAAAAAAATAAAACAAAAAATTATCAACTTGTGAAACAAGAATTAAAATTTGTTTAGTTTTCTGCAATTTAACCGTCCATTATATTACTGCATCTCATTATATTCAAGATTATCTCTCTCTTCTCGAATCCTAACTTACAAATTGGAAAATAAAGATAAATGAAACAAAGTCGAAGCACGTCACATTTATCCTTTGAAAGGAAAACTGCCCAAATGTTTCTATCTTTAATATTCTGATTCAAAGTTGTCAAGACTGTAAATATTTAGGTTTTCATCATGACCAGGCGCCTTACCTGGGGAAAACATATCAAATCTAAACGAATTCAGTTAGACCTAAAGTTTAAAAACATGTACTGGCTAAAAGAAAACAGATCTCTGCTCTCAGTAGAAAATAAATTATTGGTTTATAAATCAATCTTGAAACCAATTTGTACTTATGGGCTTGAATTCTGCGGTACAGCAAGCGATTCCAATACTGATATAACTGAACGTTATCAGACAACGAAAAATGTTTATCCCTACCTTGGTATATAAGCAATAACCTTATATATAATGATTTTAAATTACGAACCGTTAAAAAAAAATCTCTCTGATCAGTCAATGATATCAAAATCGTTTGGGTTATCATCCCAATTATATGGCAGTCAATTTATTTGATAACACTATCAGCGATTTTTAAACATTACTGAGAAACAATATTCTTGATATGATATATCGATTTGATTAAGTGGTTTTAAAATACAGCTCTATGAAATTAATTTGTTTTATTTTCGTTATTTTAAGTTACAAACCACTGGGTCTGTAGCTTCTTATTGTTTATTCCAAATTTAGCGTATTTACTCACTGTTCGATTTTAATTCTGAACAAATTGTAAAGTTTCTGTAACGCTATAAAAAAAAAAACTTTACTAAATTAAAACTCTGTAGTACATCAATTTAATAATTATTTAATTCTACAAATATATATTTTTTAAAACTAAACCGGATATAAACCGGTTTTTCTATTTTTTGCTTATTTTACAACAAAAAAAATGTTGAAAAATTTGATATTGTATGGAATTCTTAATATCTCTATATAAAGCAACAGGAGTAAAGAAAGTTGGTTTGAACGTGTTCGAAGGAAGTAAAAGTTAAAAAAAAAAAAAACTAAAAGAGCTTTTGGAAAGAGAAGAAGGAAGAGATTGATGCTATAGACAATTTCAAGAATGGATTTTTACGACACCACTATAGGGCAGAGGAGAATGGTATATTGAACATGTTGAGTTAACTATGGTGTAAGAAACCTATCACACTCGACAGAAAATCATATGATGAAGAAACACTAAAATTTGATATTTTCTTTTTACTTTCCCAGCTACAACTATATATAGGAAAAGTATCACTTATACAGATAACGGATCGTTTAAAACATTAAAAAAAATGGTATCTTTTACGTTTTGTTTCTTAAAAAAAAAAAAAAAATTTAATAAATTAAAAATAATATGCGAATACTTTTTTTTTTATTTCAATGCTCCCAAGTTCAAAAAATTAACTTTTGTCAACATCCCCTCCGGACGTTGGGATCTCCTCAAAAAATGATTATTTTTTTCTTTTCTCAACTAAATCTTGCTTTGGAAAAAGAGTTAATGGAATTTTTTGTATCTACATTTTTAATATGGATAGGCTTTCAAACCAATAAAAAATAATTTTATCCATCTTTCTCCGATAGTCTGGATCTCTTGCGCAAAAATATTTTTTTTTTAATTAAAAAAAAAAAACTTATTTAAATACCCATTAAAAAAAAAATGTATTACTCTAATCAAACCGCGAACTAGAGACAATATTCACACACACCCATCCAGCCACCCACCCACACCCACGCGCGCGCGCGCACAAACACACACACACACACAGCGAGAGGGGGGGAGAGGGTGAGAGAGTTATAAAACAGTAGTTTATTTAGAGTAATTTATCAATCTGGGCTGGGAAATCTATTCACTGAAGCGTTCGGTTCTGTTTTTAATTAAAAACAAGTCGGTTTATATCGAACAATGTTTAGTATTTACAAGTTTTTTCTTTTTCAGGAAAGGGGTATAAATCAATAGCAATTGATAGTGTTACCGAAATACGTACAGAAAAAATTATTTTGACATATTCTTTATTATTCACAAAAGTGTTTATAGTTTGAAAGATGAAAGCTTGTTTTTTAATTTTTAAAAATTCGCAGTATTCCAAAAAATATAATATAAAAATTTGAGATAATCGTATCTCAAAATTTTTCTCGATCACTTGATCGGTTTAAAATCCTATAATAAACTTTCTGAAGGGGAGGCACCAATAAAAAACATAGGTTACAAATAAGTAAAGAAAGTTGCTCGCATGTCGAAAAAAGTCTTGCACGCTCTCGAAGACTATGGAATTTTAATTTTGAGGTTCTTCCCGACCCCCTACAATTTTCCAACGTTTTGTATGTAGTTTCTAACGCTGTTCCAGATCAAACCTAAAAAGAAATATCGACTTCGACCTCAGGAGAGTTTCACGGGAGCGGTAAGACAGCAGAAAAAAGTAAAAAAAAAAACAGGTTTTTTGGAATTTTGGGCCCAATGGAGGCCGAATTTTGTTTCTCGAATCGTAAGCGGTTCTACGTGCTCTACAAAAAGGAAATTTCAAGATTTCGGATTTTTCTGGTCGGTTTCAGCGCACCCCCTACAAAAAAACCTCTCGACATTTTTCGCTCCGAGGCCTCATTAGGGGTTAGAATTAATGTCAATCAGTCACTCAGTGAGCCAGTCAGTAAGGTACCGTGACGTGACGGCAAACTGGAGATTTTTCCCAATTAGAGCTCTCTTTATCTGTTTAGCCTCCGAAACTACCGTAAGGTATTACTTCAAAGGAAGAATGAAGATGATGTGTCTGAATATGAATGAAGTGTAGTCTTGTACAATCTCAGGTTGACCACTCCTGAGAAGTTTGGTTAATTAAAACCCAACCACCAAAGAACACCGGTATCCACGATCTAGTATTCAAATCCGTGTAAAAGTTACTATATTTACTAGGATTTGAACCTTAGAACTCTCGACTTCGAAATCAGCTGATTTGCGATGTCGCATTAACCATAGACCAACCCAGTGGATTATAAACATGAACTTATAAGTCAAAAACGGTTCGTTAGCGAGTTTCGAACCGTTTAGAAACCATGTCTTCCTCTGGGAAACTAAACTGTAGAAAAATTTTTGGGGTACAAATCGAGGGGTAAATTTAGTGCTTTCATATGTTTTTTAATATGCTTTCATATGGGACCATTTTTTTTTAATATCTTAGAAATTAAATAAAAATGGTCCCATGGTTCTATTTCCGTTAGGTTTTAAGAAAAACGGTGTAAAACACAAAACTATTTTGTTGGAAAATATATTTCTTTAGGTTTGGAATAAACTAATTATTTTAATTTAACAATAAATTAAAAAAAAAATTCTAATTAAATTTGTAAAGAATTTAATTCTAACAAAATTTAAGTAAATAAATAACACTTATTAAAAATTAAACACAAATTTGAGTACTTCAATTTTAATTGGATACGAAACACACAATCTGGACCGGAAAAGTGAAAGAATTTAAATAAAACAATTTTCTACTACGTTTAAACAACATAATGTAAATGAAAACTGATAGAAAATTTACTAATAACAGAAAAAAAAATACATTAAAAAATAAAAATTCACACATACTTTTGTTTTATTCTAAAAATTATTAAATATGGCCGCCATTCTGTTCAATGTATAGTTCAGCTCGGCGAATCCGTGCTGGCCGGGCACGTCTAACAGCATCATTATTATTCCTAAGAGTAGCTTTAGCTTCTATTATACGATATCTCAATTCTTCTTGTGTGCCAATACAAGCAGAAAATTTGTATTTAATTCTAATATACGTTATTTACATCAATTTTCGCAGAATATAATTTTCTACAAGGTTAACTAGAAATTTTTAATCATTTCCTGGTAAATTACAGAGTTATTTTATTCCAAATCTAAACAAGCCAATCTTCTGACAAAGCATTTACGTATTTTACACCTCTTTTCTTAAAAGCTAAATGAGATTGAGGTTTGGGACCACTCTTATCCAATTTCTTACATTAAACTATGAAAAAGCCCTGTCGATTTACCCATAGATTTGTACTCTAAGAATTTTAGTATGATTTAATTTCACAGGGGGAGCAGAAAGCAGGACTAGATGTTTCGCGAGCCAAAACTCGTTAACTAATCGTTTTTTGACTTATGTTTAAAAACTCTTTTTCTTATTTTTTTAACTAGAATTGTCTCCAGAGATTGCCGTGCAATCTGGAATCACTCTGTGTAAGTATGTATGTGTACATACACACATATATATATATATATATATATATTTGAAAACTAGATCCTGGATACCGGTGTTCTTTGGTGGTTGGGTTTTAATTAACCACACTTTCTCAGGACTGGTCGACCTGAGATTGTACAAGACTACACTTCATTCACATTCATACATATCATCCTCATTCATCCTCTGAAGTAATACCTTAGGGTAGTTCGGGAGGCTAAACAGATAAAGAAAGAAAGATACACACACACGCGCACGCACGCGCGCGCGCGCGCGCACACACACACACACACACACACACACACACACACACACACACACATATAATACATTTTTAAAATAATGACCCAAGTATTTTTTATTGTATAACAATAATCTCGGTCATTTTTTGAGGAACATCCGTTAAATTATCAAATTTATATCCGTTCTACATCTAAAATGGTAAATAGATAAAAAATATAAACAAATAATGCTTT
Source organism: Zanna intricata (assembly GCA_010016005.3). Lineage (NCBI taxonomy): Eukaryota > Metazoa > Arthropoda > Insecta > Hemiptera > Fulgoridae > Zanna > Zanna intricata. The sequence goes on along the minus strand of JAAAKQ030072722.1, from coordinate 1,091 downwards.
TTTTATATAAAACTATAACCAAAATTATCACAAAAAAAAAGACCACACGCAATCTTTTTTTTTATTTATTTATTTTTTCTTTCTAATAGTTATTCATGATGAAATAAATTATTATTATTATTTCTGATGAAAAAAGAAATGTATTTAATTATTTAATAAAAAAAAAAAAAAAAACAAGAAAATACAGAGATTAAAAATAATGTACGCTAGTCGGTATTTTTCTTTCTTTAATAAATTAAACAACTGTAATAAATAATAATAGCTACAAGAAATGTAATAAAATAACAGAATATGTTTAAAATTCAATAGAAAATAAGAATAAATAGTTTCATGAATTTAGAATATAATGTATTTACATACAATATCATAATTTACAGAGGCGGTATTTATATTTATACAATACAAACTTATAAAAGAAATGTAAATATAATAATGTTAATAATTTTATAAAACTATTTATAGACTAATATGTTAAATACAAAATAAACGTAAAAAATTTAAAAAATTCTCAAATTATCCAATAATATGGAGAAAACAGACCGTATTTAAAAAAATGAAATTTTGTTATGAATAATATTTTATTCCTTATCTTCTGTATATATGTATAAGTTAAGTCCAAAGGCTGGTTTTATCAATAATACTTTCATTAGTTAATAGTTATACGAGGGCTGATGAAATAAAATTAAAAAATACAGATTCTACTAAAATTACAATTTTTTTAAATAAAAAAAAAAAATTGGTCGTTAACTGTAAAATTACTAATTCAAATTGGACAAGGAGAAGGAAAAAAAAAAGAAGTTAATAGGAAAATAACGGAAATAGTTTTAGAATGTTTTCTGCTCATTTCACGCGTAAGTTAAATTTGATTAATGTTAAAAAGCAATCATAAAATGACTTTCTTTCCTTTAGTCGTCAGTCGGTTGACTGGTTTGGTGAGATCACTAAATAAATAATAGCGATCACCAAATTAGTCAGTTGATACTGATCTCCATCGCTAATCTTTTATATACCAGGGTGTATCAAAACTGCACGGCAATCTCTCGGAAACGGATTGTATATCTAAAAATAAGAAAAAAGTTTCCAATAAACAT
>JAAAKQ030072711.1:0-15374 GCA_010016005.3 Zanna intricata | reverse complement strand
CCGTTAAGGTATATCATCAGAGGATGAGATGAATGAATTGTAGCGTGTGTGAAAAATGCCATGCCAGATCGGGATTCACATTGATTGAGATGCCGCGCTCAACACCGTCATATATTTAAAGTAATTTTTTAACCAAAAGAGATGTTGAAAAAACGAAGAGAGGTTTTTTGTAGAAAGTTTGATTTCAAATACTGCAAATGATCATCAAATTCAATTTGATTAACGGTTTGGTCACAGTCGAAAGTTGAATATCGGCGAAGAGCAGAATACTATTGTTACGGGAAGTCATTAAAATGGACAACATCTTGTAACAATGAAACGTTTTGAAAGCTATGTTCATGCCAAATTTCAGTTCAATCGGTTGCATAGTTTTTGCGTGAAAGAGTAACAGATTCAAAGAAACTACTAGATTGTTAAATAAGATATAGAAATGTACATTTTGGATTTCTTAATTTTTTTTTTATCTGAAATTAGTTTACAATTACTAATATTTTAATTCACCAAAAATTGTTTAAAATTTTTTACCTTCATTATACAAAATCTATTAACAGAATTCTTGAAATTCAACTGAAAATGCTATTAGTAATGCTATTAGTAATGTACTTATATGTAATTTAACGTGAAGTTAAATTATAGATACCAGCATAGTCGGACGTGTTTCTTGTATGCTCCATGGTTAATTGTGGTTATACTTGTTAGATCATTATAACAATTCGTATGTGCTATCGGTTATTATTTTACTGCTTTTTCTAACCGGTAATATAAATTTTCTATTTAATGTTGTTCAGTTTTTCCTGTGACAAAGTAAGGAAGAGAAAGTTAACATTTGAGTGAAATGTCCTTCTAATTTTTTATGGAAGATTCAACGGCAAGAGGGAATATATCCACTCTCGCTCTTGTGTGGTAGCTGATGCTAAAGAAGAAAGGTACTCATGCCAAGACATAATATTGAAACAAAACAGTTCAGCTCTGCTGAATTTCAGCTTATTAAAGGAGGTCTAAACAATTTTTAAAGTTATTACTTAAACATTGTTGTATCTTTTAACAAATGGGAAACTGATTAATAATGCGATTGAATAGAAATAGGAAGTTAAAAAATTAACTTTCTGTAATAAAAAACCAAATGACCGTGAATGTTCAAAATTCTTAGTACAATGGCTAGAAGTTTTCTTAGGGTTTACAGGCATAATATTACCCTTATTTTTAAAAAAAGTTTAGAAATTGTTGGTTTTCCCTCTGACGAAAAAAATTTAGAATCTAATATTTTTAGAATGTAGTCTAAAATTGATGAATTATGCGTTTAAAGACGCATAATGTTAGATTTGATAAAAAATATTGTAAAGGGAAAATTATCCACTTAACAACTGGTACAGTGCCAGTAACAGAAATTGAAATAATTTTTACACCAGAAGGATTATTATGGGAATAATAAAAAAGATATTTTTATATTCTATATAAATACATTATATTTATATGAATATGCTAGCTATGTCGGATTTATCAGAAGCTGGTATAGATGTAAGAAAAGAAGAATAAAGTTAGGTCATTGAACAGAATATCTTCAAATGCAAGTTTTTAAGATCATCAGGCTTTATATTTTTTTTATCAAAGATAACAGTGCAGTTAATGTTTTGGAGAGGTAGTAAAAGACTTTATAAATGTTATTTTATAAATTTATATAGCTTTAATAGTGTGCATTATTTTAATAGTTGTTCCAGAATTCATGTACGACGTTGAGACTTGGACCATCAAGTTGGAAGACCGGAGGAGAACTGTTGCAATCAAATTTGGGCCTACATAAAAATGATCTGCATCGCATGGGCAGCGAAGAGGACGAACCACTCGGTTATAAACGAGATGAGTAATACAGAGGAAGTTGTCCGCAATTTGCTTCCAGAGAATCCTCCGCTTTTCCGACCATATAGAACAGCGAAAATCTTGAAACGCTAGTCATATAGGGAGAAGCAACAGGCCACACCGCCGACAAGATGGCAAGACCTAATTGAAAAGACGACTGGAAAAATGGTAGACACGTTGATTTGAATGACAGAGGACGGTGAGCTATGGCGGGAATTTGTCAGCGCGATATGAATCGGGTCACCAGCTCTCAGATATGAGAGAAAGGGTACTGATGATGATGATGATTTTAATAAGAATACTATTAGAGAAATATGGAATGCCGATGTAATTTTTTTCAGATATATATTATTGTTGAATAATTGTTAAATTAATTGGATGGAAGATCTAATGTTGCACGAATAAATTGTGATAAAACTATAAATAGAAATTTTTATCAAAAGTATAGAAGGAATATACGATAAACAACCAATTGTTGCTCAAAACTTGCGGCTTGGGGAAACGCTATTCACCCAGTATCCCAGATGCGGCTTCGCCCACGCTATATAGTTACCTGTGTTTCCCGTTGCGGTTTAGGGATATTTAGTTGGTCATAGCTCGCTTCGTTCAACCTTCCCGTCTATATCCAGAGGGTACTGCCCTTTGGACCTCACTGTGTTCTTTAAACTCAGCTTGTAGAAAAATAATGATAAATAAAAATTAAAATCTGTTCAATTTATAAAAAATTCAGTGTATTGTTATTTTTTCAGAACAACAGTTTTATCAGAACAGGGCTCGAAACTTTGAGTGATCTAAGAATGTGGGTTTCAAAACAGTCGGCATCCATCTTAAAAATATTAGTTATAACTATTTATCCTTACGAAGTACGGGTAAAAATATATTTATCCATACGTTCTTATCGATACCGGAAAAACACCACTTGCAGATGACCGTACTTCATTTTTCATTTTTATTTTAAATTTATTTCATTTCATGCTTTTTAATCAAGTAACCGTAGGCAGGTGCAGCCAGTCGCGTCACACGTATGGTAATAGTGGCTGTGTTAGTTGAGCCGCAGCGCCGTACACCGTCGCATCCCTTAAAATATCGAAATTAAGATAACCTGAAAATGATTTTTAGATAATTATCTGAACAGTATTTTCATGACCCAATATTACGAATATCTCGTTCAGTTCATCAGAAATGGGGAAAATTTTCAATCATTGTTCAGAATTTTTTTTGTTAACTTTTTCACCCTTTTCAACGTTGAATTAAAAAAAAATCTAGAAATTAATTTTTAGATATTCACATGAAGATTACAACTTTTTATTGATAATTTTTTGCCAAGAAAAAAATTTAAATTTCATTGTTGTTCCGTTTTAACATTTTAATCGGAATTTCAAAAAATCGTTTCGGAAAAATATGTATACAGATTTTCATCAATTTATCGTCAGTAGTTTTTTCTGGGCTCTGATGAATCAGTCAGACAATCAGGACAAGTTGCTTTATAAGTAGAAAAATAGCTCAGTCAAAAGAAAGTGATACAGTTATATTTATATGAACTATTTTTATATATGTTTATATGTTTATTTATATAAACTTAGTTTTAAAGTGGTACAAGGTTTTATTTTATTTCTTGTTATAATTTTAACAGCATATTGATATTAGTTTTTTTTTTTGGAATCTAATGAAGGTATTCAATTCTTTTTGTATATATCATTGAATCCAAGAAAATAATTTTTCTATTTTATTATATGAAGTTTAAGATAACTTTCAAATTCCACAGAAATCGTAAGAGTCACATGTACAAACTATTAACAAACTATTAATGGTTTCCATTTTTTAATGTAAAGTAGAAATCAGTTATTTCAAACCTGGTAATTGTGAAATCTTATATTTCAGTTTATTTGTGCATTATATTCTCATGCAGTCTGTATTACTATTTATAATACTGTATTGTAGTTGAAAAATACTTACATTGATCAACTAATAATTCTAGAATAATAGTTTGTATGTATTCTCAAATCTAAATTTTCTTTTGAGAATAAAAATGTAAATTTTTTAAAGGTTATTTTTAAAACTAAAATTTTCATATTCTGAATCAGATACAAGATAGTGAGACATATTATCAATATTTGAACTAAAATTCAGGACAAGTAGTCTATTAAATATTTTTCTGGACTTCCTTAAATTTATTATTAATTTTTATTAATAAAGTAGCAGAAAATTATTATCTGATTATACAAATATTATCTTTGTAATATTAACTTATTATATTAATTATTTTTTTGTTTTTTGAAGAATTGGATGCATGTGTATGTATGTCTTTATATACAAAAATGTGAACTGTTGATGACCAAATATTTTATGAGTAAGTACAAAATAAAGATTTTAATTGATCCAAATGATCTCTCTGTGTATGGTTGTGATAATGGAAAATTGAGAGATAGAATGAAATGTTGAATTTTATCTCATAATTGCTTCATTCTTGTAAGCTTTTCATTGATATTAAAGGGTAGTTATGCTAAAAACATATTAAAATTTGTCTAATGCAGATGATCCCATCAAACTGATGAATGACATAAGTTTTCATAACTGATAGGTAGTAAAAATATGATGGCCAGTTAAGAAAACATCTGAAGGAAATATAATAAAATAGGTTGATGAGAAATTAAATCTATTGTCACAAAAGATGATCTACTAGCTATGTTTATTCATTAGGTACATAACAAAATAAAATGAAAGCTTTCATAAAAATATAAATTAGAAATCATAAGAAAACATGATAAAGTATTTAATAAAAGGAAGTTTGATAATTTAAAATATGAAATAAAATAAATTGATTAAAATATACCTGCAAAGAAAGCAAATCCATGAAGGATAAACAATTATATTACAATTGATAGAAATTGGATTCTTTCATTAGTATAAATGATAAACCATAGATTTTTATTTTGATGATTTGAAGGGATAATGGCATAATGTATAAATAAATTTTTATTAATATTATTCAATTACTATTACTAATATAATTTGAAATCCAAAAACAGTAAATGAAAATAGTGTGAATAAAATGAGAATGTATTAGTTAGATATTAATTTTTTCTAAGGAATAAGATGACAATGAAAAAGGATATATTTGGAAGAAAAAACACTGACATATAATTCTATTCTAAAGTCAGTAAGGAGATAAATTTATTACCTTTTGAATTAAATGTAGAGGGAAAAGGTAGATGAGATACCAAATTAGATGAATGTTTTAGACACGGTGTGAAAAGTATAAATAAACTAGACAAAGCATGCAAATTGCATGATGTCCTTTACATTTTAATGTAATATGCTTGATTTGTAATTACACACCCACTTGACTCTGATAATATTGGTAGCTTAGGAATTAAGTTAAACATATTCCAAACAATGTTCTGTTAAACAACAGTTAAAAATATTCCAAAATAAGTTTAGACATATTATTAACAGGATTTCAGACCTTTTTTCCAATTCAAAAACACTTTGAATTTAGTAGTTAAATCTAATTAATCTGTTTGAAGTTATACAATTATTTAATATATTAATATTATTATGAGTTATATTTATGAACTTGACACAATTGTAGCAATGTTTTAGACATCAGTTCTTTTTATAACCATGTTATCCATCCTGTAATAAAATAGGATTTAAAAGTAAATAAACTTGCTCCAAGTGTTTTGTTTTATTTGTCAATAAAAAACTTAATATGTGCATCATATACATGAAAGAATATAAAATTGTAAAAATTTATTGATAAAAATTAAGGTGTATCTATTACCAAGTGGCTTTGCAAAAACCAACAATTCAACGGGAGTTTATCTATCTGTATTAATCCTTAACCTGTTAGGTCAAACTGGAATTATTCTAACATCATCTGCTAAAGTAAAAAACATAGAATCTTTAATAAAGGTAGAAAGATCACAGTAATAGATAACAGTAAAAATGATGACTCAGACTGGAGCCATGTAAAACTGTGCAAACTATAAAATCTTACAATCTAATATTCATTATCAACCAGCCTCATGTAATGAAGCTACAGTTTGTAATGGTAAATTTAACTTATGAATTGCATTAATAATTAATAAATATAGGATATTTTGACTAAAATTTGTATTTTTTTAATTGTAGGATTAAAGTTTTGTTTGGTTATAATTACATCACAGTGTAGTGAGTAAAATTGCCTGCTTTAGGTAAAAATACAAGGAGAATGGAATTATTCATACAAAAATTGTATGTAAATTTTGGAACTTTGACTTAATTCTGTTTTTAATTACTTTTTTTCTTTCTTTTGGACCATTTCTGGTGAATTTTAGATTACCTTCATTTTGTGCAAATTGTTTTTTTTTTAATGTTTACTAAGTACCCATGCAGCAGCAGGAATCACCCTTAAATATTTCATCAGCCGCTGCGCAGTGCTGTGGCAGCAGATTATCCTACTGTCCCCCAGTTTGCGTCCAGTAACTGAATTCCCCATCGGGGTCTCCATGGTCTTGTTGAAGCATCCTGACCTTGTGGATTGCCAAAATGCTCCTCCTCCAGGGAGCTATCCTTCCTTCTTTACTCCTATCCCTATAGAGGGTTGAATGTGAATTTCGCACACCCCCCCCATGTGCAATCCTCTCAAACCTCAAGGGGCCCCCATGTGTCATGTAAAAAGTGTCCTGACACTTTTGCGTATGCCCCAGAACAAGGAGTCCTCAGCAATTGGGCTGACTCCCTGTCACTACATGTTGCCGTGATTCGTTCCCAGGTGTCCACCTTATTTTTTACAACTCTTTAAAATTTTTTTTCACAATGCATTGAAACACAATAACAACATAAATCTATATACAGTTCTCTTATCATTTAGAGTTATCTCTACATTACATTTTTACTTCAGATATCATAATTTATGAAATGTACAAAGTTATATATATTTTCAAGTGATTGTTATGAAGAAATTAGTATCTATTCATCAATTTGTTTACTTGAGGTAATTATAGTGATGTTTACTCTTATGTATCTTCATTATTCGGATATGTATATTCCACATTTCACATCATGTATCAGAGTTTGTGTGTATTGGTTTATAATCGCCTACTGTACATCATTAAATTGTCATAGTTTCCATTTCATTGAACAGTGTTTTACAAAGATCAATGAAGAGTAATTGTTTAAATTTCAGTTAAATTCATTTTAACTTTTTTACTATTTACATCATGAGTCTTGGTGACTGGGATTACTTTTAATGAAACAAATTAAATCTGAAATTATTAAATCAAGAGTATCTTTCAAATACCTCCTTGCAATGTTTGGATATTACTTTTCTTAACATTATTAATTATACCTTTACATTAATTATGTCATTAAATTATAAATTTTAGCTATAATTTTTCATTATCAAAGTCAAATAATAAAAAATCAAATTAGTACTTCGAATTATCATGTGAAGTAATTTTTATTTTAAATAAAAACAGGACTTTTATTCCAGCAATAATGTTTTTTATGATGCAAATAAATTATAAAATTGCACACAGACTTGCAAATTACAGCAGTGAATGTTCAGTTTAATCTGCCAAGATATATTTATTTTATCTTAAAAAAACTGAATTATCATTAAAATTGTAATATCAATGGAATTATGATTAGTAGATTATATCACAATCCTGTGCAATTAAATATTTATAAATATTCTTAAAAAGGTTTATTCATATAGTTGTATTACATTTGTTGTAAGAGTGTTTACTTTTAGGAAGTTATCTTTACACACAGAAGAAATCAAGTAAACTCTTGACACAAATCAGTTAGTGTAACAATAAATTTTTAAAGTTCATGTAACAATAAAGTGTTTAAGATAAATAATGAATCTTGTATACTTTTAATAAAAGAGTATTACAAATGTAATATAATGTAAATTTAATTCAATAATGCTGTAGAAATTATTTGGGGTTTTATATAATGTACTTCATTGTCTATAAAAAAATAGCACATTAAATGAATAAACAAGCTTTGAATTCTTTTAGTTACTATAATATCAAATAAAAGGATAAGTACAGCTGTTAGAGAAATCTATCACGTATGAAAGGATTACCAGTAATGATACACATCATCATTACAAACATCTTTGTGAAGTATTTTCTATTTGTTCTGTGACCAAAGAGAATAATCAAGCTTGTATAATATGATTATTGCATTTAAACACAACTAACAGAAATAAATAAAAAAATCTATTCTTTAATATACCAAGTATTGTGTTTTCTTTTCTATTTGCTCATTGATTTTAACATATTGATAAGGGTTTTTGAGGGGAGGGGGATTCTGCTTCTCACTCTAATTGTGATAAAGTAATAAATTTATTTAATTTTCATGTATTGTTCACAGAGTCGTGAAACACATAAAATAGAACTTATTCATTAGAGATTAAATAAACTAAACAAACACGTGCGTGCGTACGCGCGTGCACACACACATGCACACACGCACACATACACACACACACACACACACACACACACACACACATATATATATATATATATATATATATAATCTTTACTATTACTTCTTTATTAAAAAACGAAAATTTGGTAACTTTTGAAACACTAAGATAAGATAAATAAAATTATAGATTTTTGACAAAACATAATTTCAATGCCAGGACTTATGTAATTATGAACTGTATTGTACAATTTACAACTTCTAATCAGGACACTGAAAGTTAACTTTAACAGTTGATTTGCAACGATGATACTGCTGATAAGTTCAATTTTAGTATTATGAAAATAGAAATTAATTTAAATTTGTCAGTATTATTCATGTATTATTACAACTTTTAAAAGTATGCCAAAAAATTAACATTTTATAGTTCAAATACAGCAATAAATGAAACATGCACATTATTTTGAGTAATAACTCACATTGTTTTATTTGTTCAATTTAAATATTCTATGAAATGCATACATGCAGCTGAACTCTAAAATACACGGTTACTTCTTTTTTTTTCTTTTTTTTTAACTCCAGAACCACCGTTAGGTTATATATCTTCAGAGGACAAGATGAACGAATTATAGCGTGTGTGAAAAATACCATGCCTGACCAGGATTCGAACCTGGGACCTCCGGATGAAAAGCCGAGACGCTACCACTCGGCTACGGAGGCCGGCCCTAAGATAGCTAATAAGATAAAAAAAAAGATGACTTACTTCTTAATGATATTTAGAGAGAATGAATATACATAGATTAGAAAAAATATACACAACTTCTTCCAAAATAGAAAAACAGATTATGAAAATGGTTGGGGAGTAGGAACTAAAAAAAAAAAAGAAAGACGTGCAACGAACTAAAAAATGAAATACAAATTCTCCAGGAGACAATAAATAATTGAAAAAAATTAATGGTTGAAATCAAAGAATTCAAAGATTATCAGGAAAATAAATTTAAGAGAAAAACAAATGGAACTAAATGGTCAAAAGAGAGAAAAAACTTATTTCAAGAAAATGGAAGAATTTTGGATAAGTATTAAAAGAAAGTACAAAGAAGTCTTAATCTCAACATGGCCTTGAGTTGGTCTAAAACGCAAAAAATTAATTGCCATTGTATTAAATGCTAAAAAATAAAATGCAATAAAAAAAAATTCTATGTATGAAGTAGTATTTTTAAGTTAAGTATTTCTGATGGACTTATAATGTACTTTTTTATATCTGTTTTAAATTTAAATTACTATCTTAAATGATCATAATCTCCGTGCTACAATTGATTAAATTTATTTAATATTATTTATTAATAAAATAATATAGTTTTCTCAGTCTTGTACTAATAAAAAAAAAAAAAAAAAAAAAAAAATTAGTTGTAGTTTATTGTTTTTTGATTATAATTATGTGTTTTCATTAACATTTTATTAAATAAATATGAAATATTTCCTTTAAATAAAGAATTTCTGTAAGCAGAAAATTACGTATTTGGTAAAATTCCAATTTGGGATAGTATTTATCAGTATACACTCAAATAATATATAACTTGATATAAAAAAGTATTAATATGTTTCAATTAAAATTTTATTTACTACAAAACCCAAACATACCTTAAAATTTGTGAATACATAATGTTGATTAAAATAGTATAAGAAGAGACTTAAATCAAATTTAATTTTTTAGAGATTATACTGCCAATCTCCAAAGTTTTTAAATAGAAAGGATAAGTTGTAAAAAATAATTTTAAATTGCATTGAAAAACAGAAATTTTTACGTAAGATTTTTGGACTACTGCAATCTTAACTAAAATAGCACCCATTAAATATTTAATTGAAATTAAAAGTATTTTAATTAAGATTAGTCTGTCACGGCTAATTTCAAAACTGGTATTCAGAACTTTTTATAAAAATAACTACACAGAGAAACTCAAAAAAAAATTTAATTTAGAAAATGTTCTCTATCTCAAAGTGATCTGTTTGGATGTCTCAGACCCTGAAACAAACACATTATTACAAAATAGGAGCAATTGTTAAATTCTATTTTTTTGTTGTTGAATGGTTGTAAAGTTATTTAAGAATTCCAATACTTAATTAACATTGTATGCAAACATATACATATGTATAACACATAGAATTTTTATTATATTAATAATGAATGAATTAGAATTAAGGCGCTCCTACTATCATTATTAGCCGGTAGATTAAAAATACAACCTTGAAGCATATTCAAAATACATTATAGTTTAATTTAATGAACTGAATATAATACATTTTTACGTTGTGTTATTACCTTATTTTAAAATCTTTATAGTGCACCACAACCAATCTTATTTGTAATCTACATAAAATTAAAGAATGTGCATTACTTCCTAGTTCACCATTTCTAGAATTATTTTATTTTCTTCAAGTATAAATATTGGTGACATACAATCTACCTACATTAGTAGGCTTAATGTATACTAGACTTGTATGAATTATAAATAATAAATATTTTTAACCACTATGAAAAAATAATAAATAAAAAAAGTTCTTCTGTTATTTGGGAAAGATTTATCTTTAAGTCTATTAAGTTTCCGATCTATTTCTGTCCCATGCTTTTCTTTTTGCCTCATCATAACCTTCACTACCCATTTATTGACTTCAGCTTCTTCCTTCCTCTTCTTTTTTCACCTTCAATAACTGTATTTATTATTACTTTTTCCCTAATCATATGCCCGATTACTTTCCTTTCCTCTGTATGATTGTTGCCAATATTGTTCTATCTTTACTCTTCTTAATAATTTCATACTACTCATTCTGTCCACCGTTTTTATCTTTTCCATCCTCTTCCAGATCCAAATCTCAAAACCCTTGATCTTATCTTTTTCCTTTTTCCCAGTGTACATGCTTTACTACTATACAATAGTATATGTCATAGCTTTTTACCTAGTTCTTCCTCAGCAATCCATGTTGCTGCAGAACAGGGTTTTCTTTCTAAAAAAAGGCTTCCTTTACCGTTGCAATTCTCATCTTAATTGTTAGCATTTCAATTTTCTACAAGCTTTGTTTAAAACTTTTCTCTTTTTATTATTTATTTAACAAAGCCTATTATTTTTAATTTATTAGCAAAATCAACAAATAATTTTCTTCATATAGTATTATAAAACATGAATTATGTTACACCAAAAATAAAATAGTATGTTTCCCAATCTTTTCTCTCTTATTTCCTAGATTTCTCATTCTTTTTTACCATTCTGTTTTAACATCTGCCAGTGAATTTCAGCATGTTTTAATTTTCAGGAATAAAGATCTTTTTACAGCATACGTGTTCTTTCAAAGTACACGTTTCAAACGATATGACATTTTGAAATAAAAAAAAGAAATTATAAAAATAGAGATTTTTTCCAACAACTGATATTTTTTTTTTGTCAGGGATGCCATCTTGAACGTCAGATAGTTTACACTTTATTCTATTTAGTAGGTTTTTCAACTGAAGCCATTGTCACTTTAATTACTGAGCGGCAATCGTAATATCAAATTATTTGTCGTTAGTTTATTAACTTCAACAAAATAAAAATGCAAACAAGTAAAAATATTTCTAAAAATGTTAGAATTAAGGTGGGAGATTTTATTTATGCAGCCTTATAAAATTAATGATTTAACAATGAGGTAATTTAATACTTCAGCGCACTGAAATTCTATTATAAAAATATTATTAAACGATACAAAATTTGTTTTCTTCATTAGACTATTACTTTCCTAAATTACGTTTTATTATTCTACCAAAATCTTTATGAGTTTCGTTCAATGTGAATTAATTACATTGAACGAAACTTACTTCTTTAAGTTTCATTTTCAGAATGATCGCAAGAGTTTTGTAATGTGAATTTGACTTAATAAATATTTTTACATAATTTTAAAATAATTTTCAAAACCAAGCACCATGAAGTTACATAATAAACAGAATCTTTGGTAGCTCTACTGAAATCATCCACATGCACACAAACATACATAAAAAAACCAGAAATAGAATTTTATTACTTGAAATAATAATATTAATATTTCGTTTTAATATCCTGATGATATATTGCAATTATGTGCTGTGTGATATTATGTAATTATTTTAGTCTACTACAGTTTATAAAGACGTGGAGACAGTTCATGTAACTCGTGCTGCAAACCATAGATAGAAGATAAATCAACTGCCCATTTCCCAGCTTCATAATATAACAAGTTAAATTTTTTACTACTTTGTAACTGCAGTAACGGTATTTCATAAGAACGATCACGACGTTTCTACGTACCTTAATTATGTTAGAGGCGGCAGTCAATATTTCACGATTTTACATTCAAATTATTATGATATTTTCATTAAAATTTATTATATTGTCAAATGTTAAGTATTAAATAATAATTATTATTATAATTTAAGAAATATTATTCTGTTTATTTATTTCTTCATAATAAATATGATTTTACAAATTTTTAAAAAGCTTTGTTAGTATTATTACTATTATAATAAATTTTTTTTAATATTAAGTATCTTCTATTGTAGTTAATTTGTTTAAATTATAAAAAAATTGTACTTCAGTATAATGTTTTAGTAAAAATCACATACATTCGAAAATTATAGAAATGAAATTACTTACTTTATAACTTCACGAGAATAAATTAATTTTCCTTAATTCGATTCTGAATAAAAATTTGTTAAACTTCTGTTTATATGTTATCTGTTTATATTTTATTAAAAAACTTCATTTTTTTTTATTATATATTCAAGTCATATCAATCTGTATAAATTTTTATACGTCTTGTTTTTAACCAAGTTATTGCACAATTGTTTTTTAGATTACCACTTTTTGGTTTACAAATATATTTGAGATATTCTGAAATTTTAAAAATTGATCTATTAATTAATTAATTTTAAACATGACATAGATATTTAGGGCCTTTAGCACGCGTTACTTAATATTATTTGATGTTTATTAAAGGAAGTGCGTTACAAACCCGTCGGTTATGGTTTAAATAACTTTACAACTACGTTTTCTTTTTGTATCATCATATTTGAAAATATAAAAAAAAACTGAACAAGAAAATTAAATCATTCTACAAATAAGTATTTTTATTACAAAAAAAAAAAATCCCGGAAAAGTGTTGAATAAATTTCCAAAATTTGTCCTTAACGAATTTTTTTATTTCAAATATTTCACAAGGGTTTTAATTATTAATTACGTAATATTTAGAGTCAATTGCGAAAAAGTCAAAATGTTCAGTAAAATTATTTGGGTCGGATTAAATATTCCTTGTTCAAATAAAGTTTGTACCTAAAAAATTATGCAGTATTAAAAGTATAATTGAGAAAAAAATGAAAATTTTTAGCAAACGTTTCTGGATCCCAGTTGACTCTCTTCACGCATCTTTTTTATTATTCATTTTTTTTTTTTTAATTCTGTTTATTATTTTTGAACAATCAAAATTTAATTCTAATTACTGTGGACGAGGGATCTTGCCGGCTGGGTAAGCTGCGTGTATGCAATATCATGACTATTTTCAGACAGAGAGCTGCGATTCATGCGTGAACAAATTCTGTAAAAATTAGGCCAAAACAGAATTATCACCTTATATATTGTTGTTATCGTTATTAATATCTTATTATTAATTTAAATACTATTATTTTGAAAATGTTATAATCACAATATTTTATAAACATAATTAAAAATTATTTAATAAAAATAAATAATATTTTGTGGTAGGAATTCATGCAATACTACTATTATCAGATCATTTATCACTTTATACTATCAATGTACTAACAAAAATATCGGGGTTTTTAATTTGTTATAATATCTTTTGGATGAGGATTAAAATGTTAATTTAAGACTAGAATCACAGAGTAAAAACAACAGTTTTAGTTGAGCGCTTGGCCGTAGATTATTGATTCCCTATCTTTCTAGGTACTGATTTACATCTGAGAAAAAACACTTGCTATGTAACAGGCAAGAAGATGAAGATGAAAGTGTGAAGTACTTCATAGCTAGATGGTCATTTTATAAGCGAAGAGAGAAGAAAACATTTTAATAAAATTGAACTGTGTCATGCGAAGTTTTTACGGTATTTGAATGGTCTGTCGTATGTAGGTACTATGAGATTGCATGGAACAACAGATATTCGTTAACTCAAGAATTTATTTACTAATAGCAGTGTAGTTATTATAAGATTAAATTGTAGGTTGTCGGAGCATTTCAATTTGTTTTATTCTAAGGTCTATGTTCTAGTTAAAGATTAATTACAGTTGTTTATAAGACTCTTAAAATTTGTTTTTATATTTTTGCTATTGTTGGATTGGATATAGTTTTTGAATTGTATTATTTTCTTATATCCCTCTTAGTTGTTTTTTTATTAAATGATAATATTTGATTTCATAACTACTTTTCAGGTGGTCAAATGATCATGAATAATGTCTGCAGCTAATATCGGTAGTAATAGATTTTGTTTAAGTTAATTGAAATTTTCGTTGTTTTTTGATTATCATTTTGGATACGCAATACATATACAAAACCTGATATTCATTGTATTTTTTGTTCATTAAAAACACATTATTATTATTATTATTTTTACGCCATAAACTATAGACTTATGCTTATAGACAGAATTTTATAACCAAGACTTTTAAATTTTGGTCTTAATGGACCTCGAAATTTCGAGAAATACAATAATACTTAATGGTGGGGTTTCTTTTTTGATATATAATAATAATAATTTTTATTTATTGTATTTTGTAAAAGCAAGAAAGGAAAAATATACTTAAATGTAGTAAATATGATTTACTTCGTGTTTGAGTAACTTAGATTACCCTAATATCAAACATTGTTTTTAATGATTCTAATAGAATTATACAGAGTGTATCAAAACTGCACGGCAATCTCTCGGAAACGGATTCTATATCTAAAAATAAGTAAAACGTTTCCAATAAACATATGCCTGAAAACTTTTTGTTAGCGAGTTACTGCTAGCGAAAGATTTCGCCCGGTTTTCAGTTTCTCCCGTTAAATAACACGTCACCGAAATTCTGGGAACCCAAATTT
>JAAAKQ030072678.1:0-15378 GCA_010016005.3 Zanna intricata | reverse complement strand
GAAACCAAAGCCCAATCGTCCCAATGGAAGAGCCCAGGGGAGCCAAGACCGAAAAAAGCACGCCAAGTTTGATCAAATGTTAAAGTTTTGCTTACTGTTTTCTTCGATTATCATGGCGTAGTGCATCAGGAGTTCTTACCACATGGTCGTACGGTCAGTAAGGAGTATTATCTTGAAGTTATGCGCCGCTTGCGAGAAGCAATACGTAGAAACATCCAGCATTGTGGAAAAACAATTCATGGCTTTTGCATCACGATAATGCCCCCGCTCATTCATCTTTGCTTGTGAGAGATCTTTTGGCCAAAAATAACACCACAATCATGCCTCAGCCACCATATTCACCGGATTTGGCCCCATGCAACTTTTTCCTTTTCCTAAAACTGAAGATTTGCAACGATTGAGGAGATAAAGACTGCATTGCTGGAAGAGCTGAAGGCTATACTGAAAAGTGCTTCGAGGATTGGCAAAAGCGTTGGCACAAGTGTATTGTATCTGAGGGAGATTACTTTGAAGGGGACAACATGAATAAATAAATATATTTTCCTAAAAATATACAGTCACCTTACTTTTTGAACACACCTTGTATTATTATGTGATATATGATGTATGTAAAGCATCTTTTGCACAAGTTATCTTCTCAAATTTACATTCTGTAATTAATGATGTTCATTAAACTGTCAGTTTCTTTGGTTATGAAATAAATACATCACTTGCATAGATGAATCTTAACTGATTTTGAATGGCTTAATTGATCAATCTGTAACGATATGTTTAGATTGATTAAGAAGTCAGTGAGAAACCATTCACTTCTCACTTTCCTTAGTAAGTCATTTTTGAAAAATTGTGCCAATTTCAGAAGTGACTGATGTTAAGCTATCATTCAGTGATGAAATACTATGTTATCCATTATGGTTATGGCACATAACATGAATACGAATTCCAGAATAAATTTTATTTTGCATATTCAGAAAAAAACAACTTTCAGAATTTATTATGTTTCAAATTCATTTTGATTTTTTTATGTTAGGACAGCTTACTCTTTGGTTATGTGAAGTAAAGTGTGACTTATCCTCAACCTTTTAATTTTTTGCATATCTGACTGTACTTGGTTACCCACAAAGTTTGGTTTTGTCCATGTTGACTTTATTGAAACCTATCTGATTTAATTGTGGTGGTACAATATGTTCACTGTGAATCAAATTTATTGGTACAGTTCACTGTTATTGTGTAAGAGAACTGTCTTTTGGCAGATTCCACTAAATATTCACTCTTGTGAAAATACATTTCCGTCACAATTATTCCATTTTTTTTAATATATATTTGTTGACTTCCACTACAAAAATGCTATTATCAGGTTTATTTAGCTGTATATTCTCAGTAGATGGTACATTGTAAATTTCTATTTTAGAAAAAGTTCACTTTAGATAATTAATCACTACTACGTTAAAAGTTGCTGTAATACTAGCTTATACCATATAGAGATAAACGTATTAAATTAACTGTATATTATTATGAATTAGAAGATCATGCCAGTTAATTTACATAATGACAAATTGATAACAAAAAAATAATGAAAGTAAACCCATTATATGACTATTGTTTAATCTACATTAAACTTCAATCCTTGTTGTTAATCATTTAAAGTAGTAGTTGATTTTATGTTGATGCAGAAAAAGTCTCAGTTAAATATTTGGTTTCCAGATGTAGAGGTTTGTAGCCCACCAGGCTGGTCTAATGGTTAACACCACATTTCAAATCAGCTGATTTCGAAGAGAGTTCTAAGGTTAAAATCCTAGTAAAGATAGTTACTTTTATAGGATTTGAATACTAGATTGTGGATACTGGTGTTCTTTGGTGGTTATAGGATTTGAATTCTAGATTGTGGATACTGGTGTTCTTTGGTGGTTGGGTTTCAATTAACCACACTTTTCAGGAGTGGTTGACCCTGAGATTGTACAAGACTACACTTCATTCACATCCTCTGAAGTAATACCTTATGGTAGTTCCAGAGGCTGAACAGAAAAAGAGAGATGTAGAAGTTGTGAATTCAAATCAGTAGCTGGTTTTCAAAATTTATAAAAAAAAAACTGTAGTGTTTCCCTGTTGATTCATACTTAAAATTTATTTTCCCCCTTTATCTGTGCGCATGTAGACTAAGTGTGTGTGTGTGTGTGCGCGCGCATGCGTGCGTGTGTTCTAGGGGTTTTTATGATTAATTTATTGATATTTTGAATACAGGTAACATGTTCATATCATCTTCTAATTCTAATGATAAAGGAAAAAAGATGTTGTCTGATTTAATTGATTCAACATTACTGACTGATGATAATCAGACATCTTTGTACGATGATTTGAAATCATTTAAAGAAGTTGTATTTCAAAGCGATTCTGAGGAAGATATAACTGATGGAAAAACATTAACTTCTTTGGTAAGCCACAAATGTTTTTTACATTTTTTAATTTGATCTATTGAACAGAAAATTCCTGCTTTCCTTTCAGCCATGGGTTTTTTTATTTAGTATATAGAAAACATGCTCATCTGATGAAAATATGTATGATTTTGATTTTTTAGGTTTTTAATCCGTACCTTGAAATTCAATAAAACTTGAGGTTTAATTTAAAATGTATCTATTTCTACCGAAGTAACCTTGGACTGATAGTAAAACTGCTTGACATTTTATTGGGTGAACAAAATTGATTTTGCTGGATTATCTTATTCCTTTTCCATAATTGAAATTTAATAATGTTTGATCTGATATAGTAAATGCTAAAGTACAAAGCAAATGGAGTAGTGATTGAAACAAATATGTATTTAAGCTTTGGTTGAAATACACAAAGTGGTGTGGCATGGGGCAAAATGTATACTGATTTCATTTTTAGGAGCATCAAGGAAGCAGAAGATAGACATTAAACAACTTATTGTAGAAGTTATACAAAAAAACTTACTCAGATTTTTTGCGTTCATTCTGATGGTCATCTTTAATTTTTTCTAGTTTATAATTGAATATAGTTAGTGATATCCATTTATTCTGAAAGAACCTGTCCTGGTGTCCATTCAGTACATGAAAAGATTGTAGTACTCCCCACATGTGTCACACTGGTCACATAGTTCAATCACTTAATCTTCTCCTTTTGTTTAATATTCCATATTTTGGTATTAAAAGAAACTATGATCAACTTTGGACCATGCATAACATGAATAAGATGTTCTACTAGTGTGTTGTGTTACTTCACTATATATATGTTTCAATGCTTCTTTGGATCACATCACTCTGAATATTATCACTCAGCTGACTTACTTTATTCATGGACAAATTCAATTAGGTGAATTCATTTTATTGACAGTAATGTGAATGTTATTTTTTCAACAATAACAATTTATTGTTTTCAACAATAAGACCTTATTGGCATCAGCTTTAAATGATTCAGTCTAGTGAAAGCAGCTCCTTATTGTTCACAAAGTTTAAACGAAAACATTTAAGGATTGTTAGATTGTTTACCATTTTTTTGATGATTGGGTTTCAATTCCTGAGAAGGAAAGTTCCAGGAATGGTCGACTTAAGACTGTACAAGACTATATTTTATTTACATTCATATATATCATCCTCTGGATATCTTACTGTGATTCCAGAAACTAAACAGAAAAAGAGATTGTTTACCATACTGTTACCAAAATTAGCTCAGAATGTTCATTTGATCATTAACATTTGGTGTTCATTTTAATGAAAAAAACTTCACCTTCATATTATTTACAACTGTTTTAACATAAATAGTTTTTTTGATTTGATTGCACATTTTTAAGTTAATGGATTTATGAATGTACTTTGTGTCATTTTTTTTGTCTGTAGGTAAGAGAATCCTATTTAAAGCACTTAAGGCTAGTCTTAAAACAGAATTATCAAGTGTGGTGTGAAAATTACATAAATTGTAATGTTTCAATTGAAAAGGAAGAATTAAAGTATCTTTCTGACATTGATACTGAGAAGTGTGTAAAATTTCTTGAGCAGAAGGCTTTACGATCATGTATGATAGCAAGTTTGTACCAGAAAGCAATGGTTCATTTGGTAAGTAATGTTTTTTTACATTCAGATTATATTACATCAGTGATTATTTGAAAACTGGCTAAACATAAGGTTATAATGATCTGTAATTGAATTTACAATCAATAAAATCATATACAGCACTGTTATAATAACTATTTACTCAATTATAATTTATATTATTTTGAATTCCAGTAATTAAAATTAAACAAAAAAAAAAATGTGTTAGTTTATTTATGAGTGGTTTAGATTGAAAACTAGTAACCAGATTATCACAGTTACAGATAATTAGGAAGCTATTTAATAAAAGTTACATTCACATTATATGAGGAGAATTAATAGAAAATAGCAAGGAAGTGTAGTTCTATTTTCCTTTATTTTAACCCAATATTTAACCTAATGTGACTGCAACAATCTCTTGATTAGATTTACCACAATGTGATATAAGACCTTGTCTTATGTATTTGTGATCTTTGTAATGTAGCAGGAAACTCTGGGACTTTGTACCCATCTGTCTACGCCATTTGTCTCTTGTGTTCCCTATTGCACGGACGACAGGATAATTTATGACATGTCCGAGAGACCTATACTGTACTCACATATTGCCATTGTTTACTATAAAATAATATTTCACTGGCTGTAATGATGGTAACGACTGAAAAAATTATCTTGTGTTATCTTTAGCGATATGTTTTTGCAAAGCCAACAATTGATTGATATTTCACATTTTTACTTCCACTGAATTGTTCTTATAGGCCATGTAAGTTTTTCAAAATTTATTTAACAAAAAAAAAAAAAAAACAAAATAGGATACTTTTGTATTATTAATGTAATAAGATTTAAAAATATGCAATACAAAAGTTTAATATTAATTAATTACTTATTATAAAGGGAAAGTAGAAATCATCTAAAATTTTTGAGTATCAGGATTTTGCAAATGTTGACGTTTCAAATATCCCTTGGACTAAAAAAAAATTATACAAATTTTCACAAGATATATTTATGTCAGTATGTTTATTGATCTGTATTTTGATTAATGTATTGGGCTGGTTCATTATAAATTCTTTGAGAATGACTTAAAAGTTTTCTGTATGCGGGCATTGATTGCATTAAATTTTGGAAAAAATTGAAAAAAGGGAGGGGGGTAGTTTTTACCATTCCTAATTTTTTATTTTGATCATAGAAAAAATATAATCTCAAAAATAATGAAAAACCTGTGTTTTTCATTATTTTTAATAAAAAAACCTGGGTTACTTGTCTTCTTTGTTTTTTACATTTTTTATATTTAAGCCCCTATGTTGTAGAAGTTGATGTTTACAATAATTTTAAAACAGTTTTTTTTAAAATTATTATTGATAAGGCATACATTAATGATAACTTAATCAGTACCAGTAACCTAATTCAATGTTGATTCAAAAATGCTTGTAAAACTTATCCAAACTGAGATTTCAATGAGTAGCATAATCTTTTTTCAAGAATTCATTTTTATTTTTATATTGGTTTTTATTTTTGTAAACAGTTTAGAAGAAAAAATAAATTGTAACAAAATTTTAATTATTCTTAAATAAAAAAGCCTATTTTTGTAGCAATACAAGCTTATTTAGTGTAGTAAACCAATAGCTGTGATATCTCTTCTCATAATTCTTTTGAAATTATGCGAGAATGGCCCGTCACTATAGTAAGTTCAAATGATGTCAACTTTCTTAGGTCTTTGCAGATTGGGACCTCAACTTTCTCTTGTTGAAACTTTTGAAATGATGTATATGGTCCAGCTGGTTGGAAAAATGAACCTTTACATTGTCATTTTCGAGGCTAATATCTACACTTCTACTGTCCACCGCTGATAGAGTCAAACACTCTAGCAATAGAGTCTTTTTCCTTAAGTAATAGTGATACAATACTTCACATAGGATGGTCTTCATAGTCCTTGGAATCTGAAATAAAGTAACATCTTGCAATGCCTTCCAACACAGAGTATACTTGTGTACAAACTCTTTCACAACAGTCAAAACAGTTTTTTAAAGTTTCTGAAATCTTAGCTATCTCATCTTATTTAAGATGGGCTTTGATCTTTGCTTCATTTTTTCGTGATGTACCCAAAATGCTACATGCAGCATCCAATTGTTCAATATTGTGATGTGGGGCAATGTATTGCTCTTAGTCTTTGCATTCATTTAGTTCTTTGGTCTGCTGAGAAAAAATACTTTTGAAATAGTTAACATTTAAATTTGGAAAAATGTGTTCTTTAAGAGCTTGCTCTAATGTTATTTGTCTCAAGTTTTTCTTAACTTTTTTTTTATGAGTTCTCGAATGGTCACAACAGAGCTGTCCATACAGGTAACTGAATTTTGAAAATTTTTTTTATGATATTTGCAAACATTAGTGACATCTAAATTAACTAATAAAAAATATAAGTTTTTTTTTTATATTGTCCATGTTATTTTCCGTTTGAATTGGGCTTTTTTGGATACTTTGGTTCATTTAATTGCAATTAAAAGCGGAAGTACACAACTAGATGTTACAACAGTCCTAAATCCAAAATTTCAACATTCCATGACTAATTGTTTTTGAGTTATGCAAGATAATGTACATACGTCATAGGGATGGTCAAAATGGATATTTTCATTGAAATCTGAAAACTGAAATTTTTTGTGATCACAATACTTCCTTTACTTTGTACAAGGAAGTAAGAAGCTGTTGCTTGTGTCAGTGGCAAAATAGGTTATAATTTTGGATTATAAATGATAAAATTCTGTATTTTTAAATCTTACATTAATAATACACAAATTTAATATAATATATAAATTTTGTTTTGTTTTTGTTATATAAATTTTGAAGTCTGATATTGCCTATAAGAATATTTCAGCAGAACAAAAAATGTGAAATATTAATCAATTGTTGGGTTGGCAAAAAAATATCACTAAAGATAATACAAGGGGTTTGTATACGTGATTCTTACAAAAGCGTCTAGCTTTTCAGTGTTCCAGCTGGTTGACGGAGCAAGTCTTCTTAGTTTCACAGAAGCAAATAAATGTTGCAAAATCGAGATCTGAACCCATGAACATCATCATATATAACCAGTACTCTACTGACTGGTTTACCACAGCTTACAAGACAACATATTTTCAAGGGGAGATAATACTACTACTACTATGTATTGCATTCTAGTGGCAACTGCATGAAACAAGCAAACTCATGCACTTGCTCTATCATTCAGCTGGAAACTGAAAATCTAGATGCTTTTGTAAGAATCAGGTATACTAACCCTCCCCCCCCCACTGTGTTCATGCATGTGCTGTACTTTAAAGTTATTAATGATTCATTATACTTACTCAAGTTAGCTTAGTAATATTTAAACATTTTTATATTTTTTCTGATTTCGGTGGAGGCCAAGGCTTCCTGGGTCTCCCCTTATATTCGCCCTTGGTTTATGTGCATCCAGCAACATTAATTAACCAGAGGCAAATCAACAAAGTTGTTAGAGCTAAGGGCTTATTAATAATTTTCCTCCTAATTAGTAGTCTGCTGAGGGTGAAGTGAGGCTCTTGCTGGCCAGAGTTTAATAACTTTGCCAGCTTTTTTTCTTGCTGTTTGATCAGAAAAGATCAAAATAATTAGAAAATAATTTAAATTAAAAAAAATAATAATAATTTGAAAATAATATTAAAAAAAAAAATTAAAATAATAAAATTAAAAAAAAATTATTTATTTGGACAATATTTTTTATTGCCTTTTATCAGCAAAAGTGAGTGATAAAGTAGATTAAAAAAATTAATTTTAACACAATAAATATATGATTTTTACACACTTACTAGATCTGAAGAACTCTGCTGGTCAAAAACCTTTTTTTTTTTTATAAAATTATTGTAACTAAAACATTGTTATTTTATGTATATTGTACTTAAACAAATTTATCATAAAAATTAACAGAACAGAATATATTTATTTAGTAATTATATAAATATTTTATTTATTGATGTAAAAATAATTGAGATTAGTATAAAAATATATAAATAAAATAACAGCTGTTAAAAGTGTAATTAAATTAATTATAAAAGTTACAAAAATATAATTATTGACTTAATCTTTAATGCTATACAGTATATTTTTTCCTGACAAAAAAAGTTGTTGCATTCATGGAATGTATGTTTGAAAGCAGATTAAATTGTTACCTCTAGCTTTTTACTTATTTTTTTGTCAAAGTTCTTTGAAACTATTAAGTATATTTCTACTGATTTTGGACTGTTTATACACTCTTGATATCAGTTTTTTTATGTATAGTAGTACGTGGTTGTAATAGAAGTGGTGAATCATTGTTATTAAAGTTAAGAAGCTTTTAGAAAATGTTTCAGTTATTTTATCATGAAGTATGTGTAAATTGTTTTATGTTCGTGTAATTAATATTTTGATTTTCTTAATTATTCAAGTGTTAGTGATTTTTTTTTTAAGAAATCAATTTATTAGATTTATATCAACAGGCTGAAATTATTAGTTACATTTTATTAATCTTTTTTTTTTTTTTTTAAGTATTTATTAAAATAGTACATATAAAAAATTTTCCAATCACAATAATTGTTAATTAAATGCAAAAGTTATATGAAATGTTAGTTAAATTAATTATTTCTTTGTTAATTTGTTAATACATCAAATAATATGTATTGTTTACAAAAAAAGATCTGAAGGAATAATATTGACAAAAAAAAAAATTGACAAATTTAAGAAAAATTAATAATTATTTGATATTTATGACGTGCTGCTTCCTAGAAAATTCTCAATAAAAAGAAAAAAATTTGTAAATCAAAAAATAATTTTGAGTGAAATTAGTAAATTATTTTTCTGAATTTCATTACAAACAGCTTTTATGGATTAATTATACTGCATTTGTTGCAGTTTTTTCTTTTAATTGTATCCATATTTATATAAGTAGTTGCGAAAAGTAACTTCTGAGGTGTTTGTTTAAGAAAAGGTACTAAAGAAAAGTACCTGCATTTGTGTCTAATACTTACACAAAATATTATTTCTTTGTATACTATTTAAGATAATTAAATCTGTGCTGTATTTAAACTGGTTTTTAAAAACTCTTACTTATTAACAAGTTAATCTTGTTCTATGTAAAGTTACTTTGATCTCTTGTAGAATTTTAGGAGGTTTGGATGCTCATAAGACTCTTTGGAAAATGCTTAAGGTACTTTTAGATGGAGTTGTGTCTTTGATTCACATTTCCTGTCCACTTAATATCTCTTCTCCATCATCCTTGCTGTTTTCCAGGTGATGGATTTTCTTTTAGATGACCATTGGATCCCTATTAAGATTGTAAGAAGGCTTCTTTGAATTCATTAACCACACATTGTGTGGATAAGGAATATTGTGTGTATTTGGAGACTGTTCCTATAAGTGAATATACAAATTTTCAAACCTAGGATTGAAATGCAGATAGGTTAAAGTTAGTTCTCTCTGAATTAGTAAAGATTATTTATTCTTGTTACAGCTCAATATAATTTATATTTGAATGTATATTTTGTATGCCAAATATAACATTTTTTTGAGGTTCTTTTATTATTCTTCCTGTCGATTGCTTATTTTTTTTACATTACTGTTTATTTATTTATTATGTAATAATGTTTAGTTGTTAACGTTATATTTTTGTTTCAGATATCCGAGATAAAGCTCAAGACAAAAGAAACAAAATTATTTGATTATTTAAATAGAATTAATGAACTGAATATATTTACATCTGATAAATGTGTACAGACTGAAGTAATAATTGAAAGATGTAATGTAGAATCGCAGACAATTAGTAATACAAATTTGATAAATTTAAATAGAAATAAAAAACCATTTAAAACGGTTTCGTTGTTAGATTTACCATTACCGGATCCTAAAGATGTACTTCAGTCATTAGGTAGCGATTTTATAGAAAAAAATAATCCTGATAACATGAAAACAAATTCATTAAAATCATTTAATGATAATATTCATCATTCAAAAGAAACTGTTGCTAAAGTACAACCACAACCAAGAAAACCGTTATGTAAAGTTTTACGTAACGTATTGGGTCATGAACAGGATTTTGCTCCTGAATCAAAAAGAAGAAAAATAAATAGTGTTTCTAGTTCTGTTAATAATGTAAATAATTATACAAGTAATAATAATGTACCTGTAAATAATAATTTAGAACAAAAGATTGATAATTATGATTTAATTATCATGTTGACTGATGATTATAATACTACTACCACTGCTACTTCTACCACAACTACTACTAATACTGCTATTAGTAATAATAATAATATTAATTTTAATAGTTATGAAAATAATGTAGATGATAGTTTAGATTTATTTACATCGCCAAATATTGCTACCGACAGTGTATTTTTGGAAAATAATATTAACAAAAATAATAATGAAGTTGCTCAAGAAAATTTTGCTTCGCTTGATGATCGAATTGCTGAATTTGGCAGTTTGATTAATGAAGAATCAAATTCTTCTTCTTCATGTACAAAAACAAAATCTGGAACATCTCTGCCTAATTCTTCTGTTCGAGGTCATCGTGGATCATGGTTTATCGAAATGACTGCTTACTATTGTAATTATGCCAAAATTTTTTTATCTCTTGATGATAATAAAAAAATAAAAGTGAAAGAAAGATTAAATAGATTTTTTGGTTCCGATAATGATGATGAAACAAGTGTTAGTGATAACAGTGATAATATTGAATTGACTGAAGGGAATTTATCGATATGTAGAAAAAGAACAGCAAATATGGTTGTGGCAGAATTGACTCCATATTTTGAAGCAAAAAAAATTCCAAATAGAGTTCTATTTAAAGAGTTTGCCAAACGTCTCACAAATTCAATATTGTCAAGAACTTATGCTTCAGGTATTTATATTATCCACATTTCTTAAAATCTTACTTTTAATTGTTATTTAAATATTAGACACGAGATATTGGATTGTTTTAGTAATTCTATTTCCACGTTTTTAATATTTACAGTTGACTATAACAAGTGTGCTATTCTGTGTTTTAAGTCTATGATATAAGAGGGTTGATTGAAAATCTGCTTAATTGAAATAAGTACAGCTATGCAATCTTTGGATTCGGGCGAGTAAAGTGAGCTTCCTTCAAAAATTAAGTTTTGGTTTGAGTTCTTAAGTTTCTCAGATTTAGCGTTTTGAATTGTAGATTTTTAATTCCATAACTTCTGCCTTATTAGTTTCTCTGTGGTCCTAAAACACTGCAGTTATTATTTTATTTATAGTGCTTGCTCAAAGTTTTTGAATTCTTCAGAGCGAGTAAATGTGGATCCATTATTTGGACTGTTACTAGATCTATACATTCATTACCCTGCCCATATTTAAGTCTATATAGTTTGATTTTATTGTTTTCATTAGTTCTACAGCTTTTGAATGCCAGATCTATTTTAGAGATCTCATGAAGGGGTCTGTGCTTGTTTGAATAAGTAACAGTTTCAGTATAATACCTCAGTTAGGTATTTATTTTATAAATTAATTTTGTATATTTTGATAAATAATTGTCACTTTTCAATTGATGGTTAAATATTAATTTTAATGAGTGATCATTATATATTATTAACGATCACTCATTAAAATTAATATTTAAATATATTTTTACATTACATTGTTGAGCTCTAAATTTAGATTACTAATATTCAATATCAGCTGATAAAATAGACCAGCTATTTATAAACAGATTTATTTAATTTTATAAATGAATAAGGAGACAAATTATATATTTTATTAATTAACAAAAAGAAAAAGAGAGTGATCTTAATATAAAACTGCCTGTCAAAAAATCAGATTTTTTTTTACATTATTGAAAGTACAGATATTAGAAACAATAGCATAAAAACTAATAATAATCATTGTTTTGTAATCACAATAAGTCATATGTATTGACAGTGATAGTGACACAATGGTCATGTAATTAACAGCATAATTATCTTACAAATGTTTAGTTATGCACATCGCTTAAATAATAGTATAATAATTATAAAATTATTAGATAGGTAGTTTGAAATTGTTCACATTTATTTTTATATAATAACAATAATCGTACAATTATGGAATAAATAATAGTTGCAAATGTTTACCAAACATATTTTATTTTAAGTTTTATAAGTGAATATAATAAATTGATAAAAATCAATGATTTTGATCTGTACGAATCTTATAAATTTAGGATTTCTTTTAATTTGTTGTTAGTGGCTCTGCTGGTAAGATGTGTCCAATGTTAGGTGAAGAATATTAATACTAAGTCTCAAACACAAAGGTTACAGGAAGAATGAGATCACCATTTATTACGTTGTAATTTATTTGGAGTACAACCTCTAGACAGTGTCGGCTAAATTTTCAGAAGATGTGATGTAGTGCCAACTAGAATTTGAAGAATTTTGCTGAATCTGAGATTGTATTGCTGTCAAATACTTTACAAGATTGTTGTCCATGAATCTAGTATAATTCTATTATAAAATAACATGTCATCAAACTGTACGTTTAAAGCATTGATTACCTTCAATAACAAACGATTAATAGACAACCGCCAAGTTCAAATCTTGGTAATTTAATTTGTTTTAAAGGAGCTAATTTTGGTTTAGAACAAAGTAGATTAGATGAGGTTACTTAATTAGCAAAGAGAGTTCTTGTGTAAATAAAACAGCCATAGCCTTTTATGGAAGCATTGGAAAATCCATGTATTTGAAATGAATTAATGTTACTACCGTTATTAAGATTTATGGTTCCGACTTATTTTAACTACTTGATTAAATGCAACCAATTCTAGAATTTGAGTCATTATGTTGGTTTGTTTTCCATCCCAGTTAATTTTATGTTGCCACAACAATTGCATGTAACCTTTTGTTGCATGTTTCTTCTAGTAAATCATTTTTATTTTTTATCTGAATGAGGCATCTTGTGGCTTGGTATGGCACACAAGCAGTCCCATAAGTTACCGTTTGTGAAGCAAAGTGTTTGGTCTGGTCAAAGTTTTCTCCTGGTCTGGAGAATCGTGTAAAGAATTAGTTGTAAATTGGAATCTACAAGTTTAACTAGTATCTGTTGATATATTTTGGCTATGTCATTGGTGATGGAAAATAAATCTTGTTGAACTGCAGGTCTAACAGACTATCATTAAGAAATGGTTATTTTGGACGGTTCAGCTAAAACCATTAATGACCTAATGACAAATGTCAGATTCAAAGGCTTAAATAGTGGATGACAGGAGTAAATAGCATATATTTGATTTGTTGGAGTGAGTGAGGACATGTGACCTAGTTCTAAATATTTCTGAATGAAAGTCTAGTATTTTTTAAGCTTGGAATTGTTAGATTTGCATGGTAATGATTACAACAAATCTAGGAGTTTAACACTACAATATTGTAAATGATGATTTAAATTACAAAACATTGTCCAGAGCTAAATTTTGAATAAGTGACATTATTTCCTTTATATTGCTTTAAGGTAAAGCGATTGTTTAGAAATTTGACTGAATTGTTGTTACATTGTTCCTTAGTGTTGGTTCCTATGTTCACTTGTGAGCTTGAAATATTAATATTTTCAAGAAGTTGATGTTTTCAATTAATAAATTTTATAAAATCCTGGTAGGGCAGAAACCTTTGATTTGACGATAGCTTCTCCTTCCATAATCTATACGTGTTGTAGTCAAATATTGATTTTAGAAATTGGACGACAATAAATTCATGTGTTAACAGGATTTGCATCAATTCAGGAGAATTCACATATGAGGATATCTCATTGATAAATTTGTTTAAAGTATCCATGGAGTCTCTTTTTATAGAATTCATCTTTAAAATGCGATCAGCATTATAAAATGCAATTATGTATTTAAAATATCTTCAAATAAGTAACTGTTGTGGTGTAATAATACCTCAGTTAGGTGTATGTAATCTATAAATTAACTTTCTGGTTCATATTCTGATAAAAGTTGCTGTTCAATTGATGGTTAAATATTTATTTTAATGAGTTGTAATGATCATTACATGTTAACAATTGTACTTTTTTAAATTATATTGTTGAAAGATGTATGTTAATGAATGCATATATTGACAGTAAAGTCTTTGAACATTATTAATTTAATTACATTTATACTAATGTAAAATATCAGCTGGTAAAATAGGTCAGCTGTATATAAAAAAATTAAATTTTGTAAATGAATAAGGAGACAGATTATGTATTTTATTAACAAAAAAAAAAAAAAAAAAAAAAAGCGATTCTTAACTGTGCTAAACTTCCAGCTCTAGTGAGAATTGATAATTGTAATCATTTTTCTAATTTATTTAAATACACTGTTAGATTAATATATATGTAGAATCATTTTGATTACTACACAACATGGCTTCCTTATTTTAGTTACACATTTCACTGCTGGCATTAAAAATAGCCGAAATAGTTTACATTGATAGGATCATATCAGACTATTTTGTTTAGGTTCTTAATGGAATTAAAAATGATGGAAAAGTTGTATTTCATATTGGTCCATAAACTACTTGTGTAAGCTTTAAAATAGATTTTTTGCTGCTGTAAAATGTTTACTAGTGGAAATTTGTAACTTTATTAGATATCAGCTTTAATTTCCAATTCTGTTAAATTAATTTTAATATGTTGGGGGATAAACAAATTGTCATAGAAGATTATCATAGAATTCTTAAAAAATATTTGCCTAAATTTTTGATGAAATTTTGTGGCCCAGGATTTAAATAGTTTTTAAGAAATGATATTGTAAAACTTTTATTAGTGTAAAATTTTATACAAACATTTTGAACTTGATAGTGTTTACATAATTTCTACTCAAGGAATGACATTCAAAAGATTAATATTTATCTGGCCTTTTATTAGTTTCTCTAAGTACAGTAATAACTATTTACATCTTATATTTGGTTTTTCATGACTAATTTCATTTATATTCTCTGCTGGAATTTAATTTTATTTACTTAATTTAATATTTTAAAAAAATTTATTTGTTTGCAGATATACAGTTGTTATTATTATTAATAATTAATAATACCAAAATTATACCAGTACCCTTGCCAAAATTTTTAATTCAGCATTGTACAGGTGTAATATAATACTCAAACTACATAATTTAGTTTAAGTGAAATTAAATTAAGAATTAAATAAGATTCCCTTAGACTAAGTTAGGTAACCCACCGGGTTGGTCTAGTGGTTAACGCAACATTGCAAATCAGCTGATTTCGAAGTCGAGAGTTCTTAGGTTCAAGTCCTAGTAAAGATAAAAATTTTTATACAGATTTGAATACTAGATCGTGGATACCGGTGTTATTTGGTGGTTGGGTTTCAATTA
>JAAAKQ030072677.1:12015-34139 GCA_010016005.3 Zanna intricata | reverse complement strand
CGAATCCCGGTCAGGCATGGCATTTTTCACACACGCTACAATTCATTCATTTCATCCCTCTGAAGATATTGTGGTTCCAGAGGTTAAACATATAAAAAAAAAAAAAAAAAAAAAAAAAGTTCAGTTTAGGTTTAGATTTGTAGATTTACATTTACATTAGTTTTATTTATGGATTTAGATTAGCACTTGCATTAGTTGGAAATTAGTAAGTTTTTTTTTATTATCACGTATCCTACTTATATTTAAATAATTACTAAATATCTTGAAAGTTTTATATTTCTGGTTGTGTTTATTATTTATTTATTTAAAAATCGGTAATTTAAGATTTTTTCTTGTCTGCAAAACGTTTTATGAAGTTTTAGGTCTTATAATTGTTTAACTATATAATTTTAGCATGAAAATTTTGATACAATAACTCAAAATGTGGTTGGTAATAGAAATTAATTTTTAATACTTAACATAACCTTAGTAGAAAACTTTGACCTTATTTAATTTTTTCATTATATAATAATTCGTTTGCTTCTTATTAACAGATCTTGAGATATTTATTTAATCATTTTGGTTTACTAACTTTTCTAAATTAACTCATAACATTTCTGTTAATGAAAAACGATTTTCTTGTTAATTAAAATCTATATTATCATTCTATAAGCTATATTAGTTATTTATTATGCTTATGATATTATTACTTGTTGCCTTCATTAACATAAATTTAATTGTAGTTGTTTGTAGGCTACTTTACTTTAAGTTGTTTTCTTGTTTATTAATTTTTCTTTAGTAGCCTAGTTTGTTTTTTTTGTTTTTTTTTTTTTTTTAGCAAATAAAATTGTAAGATCTTACACAGTAGTATTATTTAGTATACTGTTATTATTTTTACTAATTTTTTTTGCATGGTATTGTATTGATTAATAATTATTTAAAGAAAAGCTGTTAAATATAACTAGCTATTTGCTGATTGGCATGACAGAATACTTAAAATAAAAATTAGAAGGGGGCCACTTTCTAAATTGTTTACAGATAAATATTTTTACATATATGTAGATATTTTTACAGCTAATATACAGCTCCTTTGTCAGTAGTGGATAGCAGATGGTATTATAGGGACATCTTTAATAACACCAGTGACAAAGGAACCTCTTGTTAGTAATTAAAAGATCTTGGAAGTGCATTAATTTAGAAAGAAAGTTTTTTTAATCCCTTTTTTTCGTAAATTATTATTCTTGTTTGAAAATTTACTTGATATTTTAAAATAATTTTAAATTATGTGGTAAAGTATGAATATTGACCCTATTCCTTGTACTATGATCACAGAAATGTAAAGGGTGTCCTGGAAGGATTCTGCTAAACTTTATAATTTTATTTTTTTTCAT
Source organism: Zanna intricata (assembly GCA_010016005.3). Classification (NCBI taxonomy): domain Eukaryota; kingdom Metazoa; phylum Arthropoda; class Insecta; order Hemiptera; family Fulgoridae; genus Zanna; species Zanna intricata. The sequence goes on along the minus strand of JAAAKQ030072677.1, from coordinate 32,769 downwards.
TAAAATAATTAAAAAATGTTCATATAAACATGGGTCTGAGAACCATAGTAAACCAATTTACATGAAAATGAAGCTCTAATGAAATTCGGCGAAGGTAAATTAGGAGCGAAGTTAGTGGTTTCTTATGATTTTTGACCTGAAAAATTAAAAAATCTGTCCCAAAACTGTATCATCAATAGTTTCTACAAAGCAGGATGTAATAAAAAAAAAAATTTAAAAACAATTTTTTAGCTTTAGTGTCAAATAACTTTGTTTAATTGTGTGTTAAAAAAACCTTATTGTTTTAATTATTAGATAATTCAATTCAGAAAAAGTTCATGTAAATGAAGTCAATAGAAAATAAATAATACTCCAAGAAAATAATGTATTTGTTAATACAGAACAATATATACAAGTATGGAAAATACAGAATTTTAGGCCAAAACCAATTTTATGCTGTTTATTATTGGATAAAACTGTAAACACAAACTGAATTTCTAAAACTCAAATAAAATAGCATAAGTTATTATTAGATTAATTTCTTTTGGGTAATTTTTGATTTTTTAAATGGCCCCTGTGATTCTTTGTAAAGCTCATTTGCATTTTCTGATTTTTATGCATACACTAACGCTTTGAGGACATATATGTCCTCAAAAAGAAATCCAAGGTGACCTAGCTGGCCATAATTGAGACCACCTTGACCAATCCATGGTTAGGAAATATTTCATTCCAATAATAATGAAAAACAGGACCTTAAAAATGGGCTGGTACACCACTATGTTGGAAATACATATCAGTTCTTGTATTAAGTGGAACAACTCTGAAAGTATTGACAGCTCAGTTTGACGAACGTTCAAGTAACCATTAATTAGTTTCTCAAAATTAGTTTCAGTGGTTTCACAAGGACTGTGATGTTTCCAAAAATCTTTGTTTTGTGTATTGTTTATCCCATCTTTGCTTCATCTATAAGTAATGTCAGAAATGGAAGCATGCTGTTTTGCAATAACATTGACAATAATTCAGCTACAGATTGTAATCTTCTTCAAGGAATTGAATTGGTTAAGGATGATATGGATAGAGACCTTCATTGTATAATGTTCACCATTTATTGTTGCGTGGTGAGATAATCTATGATTGCTAGTTGTTGGGCTTTGCTCTATCATATGTAAAATCTGCTTATTTGCACTTATTTCCCATTCAGTAGTTACATTAAATGGTTCCCTTAGGTGCCAGTGAGTATCTGTAAATACTTACTGGTTAGGGATGTTTCGATTGAAAAATCTCTGACAATATTCTTCAACGGCTCTTGTAGCATTGCCGTTACAAAACCCATACATGAAATGAATGTTGGCATTTTCCTGATTTATAAACTTATACTGCATTTCTCTTTTACTACTGAACAAATCACTTATTAATTATTATCAGTAGCTTTTAAAATCAGTGTAAATCAACTACTTAGTATACATAAATAAAAAATGCACTCTTCACAAACTAAATAAAATTTTGTACTGAAGATTAATTTCAAAATAAGTACAGCACAGTGAAGCAAGATTCTGAACTGTAACCAAACATTTGAAAATTTTGTTTGTAGAGCTTTGCTTTGTCGGAAGATAAAACACAGATTATTAATATTGTACAGCATTACAGCCACCCTAGAAGAAAATTAATAAACTAACAATTAAGAGATAACATATAATGTTGCAGTTTTTGTGCAACATTCTCTGCAATTTCACCACATTTATACATATCATCCTCATTCATCCTCTGATGTAATACCTTACAGTAGTTCCGGAGACTAAACAGAAAAAAGAGAGATAATTTTTATCAATTTTCTTAGAATTAAATTCTCTATCAATTTAACCAATAAGTTTTATTTATTTATTGGCAATTCAATAAAGTTATTTTATATAAAAGCTAGATAAATGTATTAAATTTAATTTTTTTGTTTATTACACCCTACTTACATAGAAAGTAATAGTGATATAGTTCTGGGACCGATTTAAAAAAAATTTTTCAGCCTAGACCTTAAGAGCCCATTTTACTCCTTAATTTACCTTAGAATTTCTGTAATAGGACTTGATTTCAATGGAGAAGCAGAAATTGGGGCAAAGTCTTTTCATTAGCCATAATTTGCTAACGAAGTGTTTTTGGACCTATGTTTAAATAATTTTTTTTATTTTAATGAGAGAAATATGCAAATGAAGTTTAGCAGAATCCTCTTATAGCATTCTGTCTTTTTTTTTTACAGCAAGTACCATGTGAATGAAAGAAAATCCCACTTATCTTTGAATATTTACTATTATTAATCACATAACTGTATGTACTTATTAATTTCATGATTTCCTGCCTCTTTTGAAATTATAAACTCATTTCACTATTATATAGTGATTTTTTTTAACAGACTTCTAGAAAGAGGAGGTTTTTAAATTAACCTTTTTTAACTTTTTTTAATGTGCTCAAATTTTACTGTTCACCAAAATAACCAATTTCAGTTATAATTTTTTTTAAAGTTATATCTTTTTGTAATCTCTAAAAAAAACTTTTTTCCAAATAACATATGTTAAGAATTTTTAAAATTATAGAATTTTTAGAAAACAGTAAAGGTATTATTCTCATTTTTGCAAACGATAGTTTTTCATACAGTTAAAGATTTTTACAGGCCTGCTGTTATTTTAAATAGAAGTAAAACTAAAGTAGACCTTTTTTTAATAATACCAACTTTTAAACACATATGAAGAAAAATAATACCCTACTTTGTGTAAATTTTTCAGAAATATGCATCTGTTGACAAAAGTGAAAATAAAAAAAAAAGAAATGTGTTTATTTTCTTTAATTTTTAGTCTGTTTTTGAACTATCTTTTTAAGTTTATTCTTTTTTATTGTATATTTATTATTAGTAAATAAATATTCCCTTACTGTCAATAAGTGCTTTTAAACCTTTTTCCTCATCAAGGTACTATTATATCTCTTACACTGTTTAAGATTTGTAATTTTATTAAAGTTATTATTTTTTGTTAGGTATTTTTAAACATTTTTTTTTTACTGCCGACACTGTTTAGTAATTTTTATTATTATTTAATGATAATTGTTTGATGATTTTTTTTTACCAATATTATTTTCTTTTACATTTATATAACTTTTAACTACATAATGAATATAATTTATAATTAAAAAAAAAAAAAAAAATTATTTTTCTTTGTTAACTGTTAATTTTCCTTCTAGTATTTTTTAAAATGTTTTAAGAAGTACAGTTTTATACATATTCTGTCATCTTTAATTTTATTTTTTTATATAAATTTGTATATGACTAACATAAAAAAAAACTTGATCATATTTTTTCTTTTAATGATTATAATAAATAAAACTATTTTTAAAACATTTAAGATAGTATGATCAAGACCCAGTAAACATAGGTTTCTTCTTCAGATAAGCTACTTCATCATTGGGCTAGACTATTTTATTTTGATTGGTGGTCTTTTAAAAGTTATGATGGACTGTTTTTAATTAGATAAAAGCAAAACTGTAATAGGTTAATAGGTTTCATAAACTTTTTATGAGTAAATTAAAATAAATTTCTCTGGAATGTAGGATGTTGTTGATAAATCTTCTTTCATAACTTAATTTAAGATGTAATACTGTAAAACTTTGCAATAAAATCTTTAAAAATATTTTCATTTGGTCATGTACCATCCAGTAATTCAGTTTTACAGATTTAAAAAAATTTTTTTTTTTTTTTTTTACAGTGATGTAAAAATAAACTATTTTAGATGATTAGAGATCAGGGTCTAATAGTTTTTTCTTTAGTGTTTTACTTCCTTCCTCATTGTTTTAAATGCAATCAATTTTTATTGTTTTATGAAGAGGATGGAATGTTCTAATAAAATAATTTTCATAAATTAAATGTAATTTGAAATGATACTTCGAGGTGGGAAGTTGCTTTAGCAGATTATTGTTTAGGTTCTGCTTGTCTTAACTAATTTTAGCTTATCTTTACTAATCTCATTATCATTTTACCTCATTTTTTCTTTGTGTTCAGAATAAAACTGTATTTTTATGGTACTTATAATTTATTTTTTATGTTAATTTACTTTTTGTTAGTCAGTATTTCACTATATTGAAATCAATTTATATTTTATGAATTTTATTTAATTTACTTGTTTATTGCTTTATTTATGTACAGAATTTAAGTGAAGATCACAAAGGTAAAGTGAAAATTGTTCCATCAGCATCATCACTTGAAGTACCGCCTTCTAAACTGGTTGATAATCATGCAACTAATCATCTTGCAAGCAGTGAAAATAAATTAAATGCCGCATTTAATAATAATCATACTGCAGTAAGCCAAAATATATTATATACAAAATATATTATATATAATAATTAGTATTTATATTTAATTAGTTGTAATTATTAGATGTGTTTTACAATTAATTCACCCTATAAACTTGAAGTTTGTACTTGGAAAGATGGTACCAAAATTTGTTAGAATATCAAAGATCCAAAGGTTCTTTGGGTTTCAAATCCAAGACATGGATGAAAAGCTAAAATGCTAGCACTCCACTGTAGAGTTAAGCAAATATTGTATTACATATGGTATTATGTGTTGATGTTTTAAAATCTAACCAATCAGATTATCTATCATTCCCATGTATTAGTAAAATTTACTAATTTATTGGTTTTTATACTTCACGTGTTTTTTGTTTTCACATTCCTTTATATTAAGTCTCTAAGTCCTCTTTCAATACTATTGTCCAAATCCATGTTTTATACTTGTAAATATTGAATGGAGGAAATTCGTAAAAGAGAATGCTCACCATGACTGACTGACTGTTCAATCCTGATCAGTCCGATATTAAAGGTTAGGAAGTTTATTACGTTTGATAATAGTTTGGGAAGTACATAAATAAATCTCTGAAATAAAGAGTTGAATTCAGCATGTGAATGAAAAGAAATATTTGTATATATGCAAATATATAATTCTATTGATGTATATTGATGCATCTCTAAAGCTGACTAGAGTTAGAAGCCTGAAAACCATTTTTGGGTTATTTAATTATTGTCTATTTAACCTATTCACTGCCAAATCTGTATTATTATGTTGCCTTGTCTGACTGAACTCATATATATATATATATATGATTTCAACTCAAACCTGCTGTGGCATTCCCAGATATATTCATATTAATTAAAAATTGTATTGAATACATGCCTAGTAGTGTTGTGTTTCCAACATTATTTTTGAGTAAAACTGTCTCTAATATTTTATAAAAAGACAAAATCAAGTACTGATGTTCTCCTCATGCTATCATTCATACTGTAACCATTATGTTTACTGTTTGTGTTGCGTTATGTTTAGAATTGTTTTGTTATGGCTTCAAACCGTCCTAGTTGCAGTAACTTGTGCTCTGAACATGAATTATTTCTTTTTGTATAACATTATATATTATGGTTATGGTTAATTATAATAGTATAGAAAATTACTAAATTTATAGAAAAAAAAGTTTTTAACTATAAAAACCTATAAAAAAACTATTTTAGCTATAAAAACTAAAAAAAATGTAGTTTGGATCTTAAGAACCTGGCAGTGAAAGGGTTAATAAAAATTTGAAATTTGTAATTAGGTTTACTTTTTGATTTGTAAACCATATTCTTTAATAGAGTTTACTTAAGATCCTATCATTATTTTATGACTGTATAATAGTTCTTGCAAGTTTTTCTATAACTCATTGATGTAATGTAGAGTAGACTATATGCTGATTGAATTGAATTCATTTAGCAATAATGTAATACTTAGGCTTGAAAAAATATAGGTAATAAATGATGTTGTTTCTTCTACTTTCCTACCTTTTTTCTGAGAGGCTGTTGACTAATGGTGGATGGTTTTAGAAAAAAATTCTTTAAATCTGTTTTTTGTTTCTTTATTGTTTATAAAATAATAAGCTGTATCCTGCATCCTACTTTTTGATCTGCTTATTTTTATGTTCTTTGAAGAATTGTAATGTCCATTTTATTTTTTTCATCATTCTAAGGTGTTACTTCATTTTAATTCTGCATTCAGCTATATTATTAGCTTGTATGTAACTTTCTTATTTATTTACCATGTATGTTGTGGAATTTAAGAACTATTGATGAGCAATTAAAAACGAAGTATTCTTGTGTGAAATATGTGTCAGGTTTTTTTATCATTAAAATAATTTTCTGCTGTTATAAACTAAGGTAAGTTTAATGTTATTGATTAAACAATAACATGTTTATTGTTAAAGTGATTAAAATAATCATAAGCTTTGATTTATTTTTTTTAAAACTTTCTTTTTTTATATTCTTAGAAATAATTTGGGATTAATTTCTGTTTACTTTCATTATTTTGTAAGATGAGAACATAAATAAAAAAATCAATTCAACTATACAAATATAAGGAATATTAATATGTCGTTAAAGAAATCTAAGTGGAACTCTTATAATGATGTTTTTACAAAAAGTAGATTACATCAAGAATTATCATTGGGTAATATAGGATGCGAAGTAAATAGGAGGCTGAGCATTATTAAACTTTTCTCTGGTTACTGTTGAGTGAAATTTTTCTTTGGTTTGGTAGTTTATGATGGTAGAATGTTTACAAAAAAATGTGAAATTTTATATATACCATTTAATTATGCATTGAAATATTTTTTTATAATAAAAACAGAATGCTTGGGGTTATGATAGTACAGTATTTAAATAATGGCTTTTTAACCTGAGTGGTAATGGTTCAAATCTGCCTTAAACCAGTTAAAATGTATAATATAGCTGATGTCTTTCCACCGTGCTTATAAGTTCTCCAGTTTACTTATGAGTAACTTTAAAGCTATTACTGATGCCACCATTCCCCTGCTGAGTATTCTTGGCTATGGATAGTGAGTACACTTTTCCACTGTATGATTTTGAACCTTCAATTCATGGGAGTTTCTTTTATGAAAAAGTATAGTGGTATAATGTTTTACATTTATGATTCAAGATAATCTGATATGTTTGTTATTTGTGAAGGTAGATATGAAGGAGGAGACTTACATGTCATCATCTGAAGATTTAACACGTAAAGCTGCTAAAGAAAGCATATTGAAAAGGATACCTGTTGGAGCAGAAGCGACTACTGTTTTGGTCGGTGCGGTCGAATTTCTTGAACAACCTACTATTGCTTTCGTTAGACTTGCTGAGGGTATACTTATTCCTTCTATTACAGAGGTACCAGTTGATTTTTATCTTATTGTTAATAATTTATTTATTTTATTTTGTTTGGTAATTTTTTTTTGTTTCAGAATAGTTTTAGTTACATAGTTACATAGTGTCAGCTACCTGAATAAAATAATTTTGATGTTATGTACCAGTCATTCAGTTTATTTGATTTCAGATTGATAGAAATTTCATTATTGTTTGTTAAGAAAATGTTATTTTCTAGACTAGAATCTTTAAAAAAAATCTGCAAAAAGATGCTTTTCCAAAAGTGATTGCAGATTTGTTTTCTATACATATTCTAGTATAAAAACTTAATACCAGCTGCAAATTCAGTGAAGTAATCCCTTAAACCTGACCCTATTATTATAAAGTATAATTACTTCTTTAAGTTAGTCCAGTGTAGTAAAATGAATAAGCCACATTATTGATAATAATTGAAACATTACATTGAATTATAAGTTTTGTAGATATCTTTTATTAATTGTGTAATTAACCATCTTTATCCAACAATAAACCATTACCATTTTTTTCTCAGCTTGCATGCTCGCTAGAAATTATATTATTCAGTTGTTTTAAGAACTGATTGTAATTTGTGGTTGAATCTCTTTCATATTACTCAATAAGTGATTTATCACTTTGAATTTAAATTTGAAGAAACACAGGCAATTATCGTATGGAAAAGAGTTAAAATTTGTTAAACAAATAATTTTACACATTTTTATTGTAATTTGAACAGTCTTGCTATAAGGAATACTTACCGGCCTCTGTGGCGTGAGTGGTAAGGTCTCGGCCTTTCATCCGGAGGTCCCGGGTTCGAATCCCAGTCAGGCTTGGCATTTTTCACAAACACTACAATTCATTCATGTCATCCTCCGAAGATATAACTTAACAGTGGTTCCAGAGGTTAAGCAAAAAAAAAAAATAAGGAATACTTGATTCCCTCGCTCTAAATTTCCTCAATTCATTTATCCCATGGCTTCTCCCTCAGATACATAACGACTTTAAGAGCAGAACTTACTAATGACAGCGAGCTGACCTTCAAAGGCAAATTCTTTGTTTATTTCTTTAATTTAGTGTTATCCTGAATTCTCATCACATCATTTCCTAGTGAAGTTCTCTTCTTAGAACACAATTACTTCTCAAACTTCAGTTCAAAAACTTCTGTTCAAAGTTCTCAAACTTTATTGCTTGAAGCTGTTGAAGAATTTTAAGTATCTGTGTTGCTGTTTTTCTGAGTTTGACACAGAATAATCGATGTTCACTATTTGATGTAATCTACGCTCAAGTTTAAGCAGCATACTTGGACTGCAAATAAATTAATGTACACACTACAAAAATGCTTGTAACAATGCAGTTTTTCTAATGTGGGTCTGTTCATTTCCAGTTGATAGTCTTAAGATTTTTTTTTCTGAATCTTGCTGAAAAATAGCTGTATTTTAACATATGTTTGAAAATATCTTTGATTATTCTAGATTTTGATTACTTCATTTTCCAGTCAAAATACTTGTAATAATTTTGAAAACTGACTTTCTGAGCTACTTAACTAAATTTTGTTACATGATTTCCTTTAATGAAGTTTTTTTTTGAAGCCTTAGTTTAGATACAGTTAAGTAGCTTGATGGACAAGGTTGGTAATGTGCTGGATTTCTTTTAGCTGTTTCTCATATCTGAATGTAAGTTTTTAAAAATATTAGTGGTAGATAAATTTTAAACTGTTATTTATTTAAAACAAAGTTTATGTTTACAATAATTATTTTGACAATGAAATTTTTATGTTATTAACTGTGATTTAAACAAAAAATAGAGTTTTTTTAAGACATGCTGTTAATTTTCATCGTTCACCATCTTAAACAAAAACATTGCAGTTTGTTTTATTGTCATGTAGTGAAATTGTTATATTTAAATTAGGAAAAAATGTTTAAATTATTTTTTAATTTTTAATCTTTTCTCAAGATTCTGTTAATAACACTTTGTGAAATAATCTATTATTGATTGTATTTTTTTTTCCAGGTCACAATTCCTGTGAGATTTCTGTTTATTTTACTTGGACCAAGTGATGCTGATTTAGATTACCATGAAATTGGTCGATCAATTTCAACTTTAATGTCTAATTCTGTAAGTTGACTCATGCTATTTTTTTAATCACTTAATTTCATTTTCCAAATTATAATATATCTGTACTTAGGTGGATCAATTTGGTTTATAATGTGTATATTAGTACAGAGGAATATATTGACTGCTATTTACTTAATATGGGACCTAATATATATTAATATAGGGCTTAATATATTGACTGATATATAGGACCTGCTACTGACTTTAGAAAAATTATTATTTAATCTGTTTCATTTGTTTAACATTTTAAAAAAAGAAGTTATTTTGTTTAATAAAATATTAATTTTTTTTTTTTTGCATCTAATATATTAATACCAAAGTTTCTGGCAGATCTGTTCGTTTCCAACAGTATCATGCAAGAACCCGCCAAATAATTGCTTTCAGATTTTAGGATACATTCATGTTATCCTTGGGAAGGTTTTAAACCATAGATTGAGACCCTAGTCCCCTTTGGGAGTGAAGTTGTGAATTTTTTCTCTTGGACAATGACCTAATACTACTATTTTGGATTTTATTTTTTAATGTAAAAATAATAGACTGCATTTTATTGTAACATATCCAATTTAATTTTCAGTCCTCTACCTTGACCCCTTCTGAGATGTAGAGTATTCTAGGGTGTTGGAAATGGGAACCAAAAGAGATATGTACATAGATACAAAAGATATATATATATATATATAGTTTATTATATATCTACTTCGCTTTTCCACATAATTGTCATTCAGTTCTAAGCACTTTTCATAATGCTGCACCAGTTTCTTTTGCTCCTCTGTGTAAATGTTCGTTACCAGGAAATTGAACCAGTTGATAATGGGAGTCTTGAGGTCCTTGTTCACCAAACCATTTTTTCAAATGCAAGAATGGGAAGTAGTTGTTAGGTACAAGGTCAGGACTATATGAAGAGTGGTCAAAAAGTTCCCAATTAAAATCTTGATTCTTCTTGGTTAAGGCAGTGGTGTGAGGATGTGTGTTGTTGTGAAGAAGGATTATACCAGATTACAGTTTGATGAGCATTTCGTAGTACACATCACCTAATATTGTTGATAAACGTTTCATGAAATCTGCCAAAGTGATACTCTTTTCATTCAAAAAAACTGTAGCCAACATTTTTCATATTGAGTATGGAGATTTCTTAAACTTTCATGGTTTAGGGGAACTTGAATGATACCAGTGCATTGACTGTAGTTTCGATTCTGCATTGGTGTAAGATATCCACGCCTTGTTGCCCATAATAATGTAGGAAAACAAACCATCTCCACCTTGTTGATAGCAGTCCAAAAATGCTCATCCACTGCACATTCTTTGCTCTTTGTGTTCGTCAGTGAGCATTTTCGGTACCCACTACACACAATTTGTAATATCCGAGCTTTTCTTTGACAATTATGTAGATAGAAGTGCTTCCAGCATTCGGGAATTCATCAGCCAAAACACTAATCATCAATCGCAGTTTTAGGTTCATTTGTTCAACAATTTCATCGGTTTGCCACTTCACTCTTCATCATGCACATATGTGTGGCCATTTTTAAAGTCTTGACGCCATTGTCTAATCTTTCCTTCACTAATTACGTAAGGCCATTCACTACGCCCAACTCCCAATTAATTTCAGCAGCTGAAGATCCTTTTGCGCACAAAAATTGAATCACAGCCTGAAGATCCTTTTGCGCACAAAAATTGAATCACAGCATACACTTCACAACTGGTGGGAGGAATTATTTTCGTGGACATTGCAATTTGCATTCACTGGCAGGCAAATGATTACAGAATCAAAACAACAGCTTCAGTGGCTTCGTAAATAATCGATAGATGGCTTTTAAATATTTAAATATAAGCCGACAACCTTTACTTTATGAATGTACCTCATAAAACTTACATTTCACTTTTTATGACTGTATTTTTTCTGTGATATATTTCTCCTCATTTTTTTTCTATAATAATTTTGTTAATACTTTTTTGTATTCGTAATATGTTAAATTTATACAAACTTTATTTATGTGTTCTATGTACATTCTATTCTGTTTTACTTCCTAGTACTACTTCAAATAGTTTTTATACTCATTTAATACTTCAACAGTTTATTTTTTTTTTTGTGTTTTAAGTATACTGTATCAAATATTTATACTTAAAAATCTGTTGTTTTCTGCTGTGCCTCTTACTTGAAGTTTTCCTGTAAATCAATTACAGGTATATAATATATTTCAGTATTTTGTATTCTCTGAAAGCTTAAAATTTTGTAATTAAGAATTATATATTTATTTCTTATATTTTTTATATTTAATTAATTTATTTTATAAATTAAGCATTTTAATATAATACATTCAGTACAATGGACCTGCAGACCAGCAGTATGGCATTCATATTTCAGTGTAGAGTAACTGCTGCTATGACAGCAGTTGGATCAATTCCTTTCATGTAAGACATCAAATCATTTGGAAAGAAATAATGAACTTTTTTCCTCTTTTTATATATATATGCTGTGAACAGTACTGGTTCCATTCCATATAAATACAGTAAACAAAGGATGCCAAATTCAGTGAATTATAATATAATGGTGTGTGTAAAGTTTACTGTTACTCTTTTTACTCAAATTTATCATGAAAAACTTAGTTACAAACTGTAATTGAAAAATTTAGTAGAAAGTAAAAAATTTATTTAATCCATAATTAATTTCATTTGTCAACATACATACAGAGAACAACCTATTAAAAATATTTTGAAGTTAACACTCTTTCAGTAATTAAATTTTTTTCAGAAAATGTTAGTAAAAGATGGTTGCTGGAACTAATATAATTGTTTAAGAAAAATCATTTTTTAATATTAGTAAGCTAGGAAACTTAAGATGAAAAAAATTATTTTAAAAAGGTAAATTTTTCCCTTTTGTGGTTAGCATAAAGAGTTTCTATCCAATTGTTTTCTTGTTAATAGTGATTTGATGATAAAATATTTTGAAATTGAACTAATATTATTTAAATTATAATCAATTTCTTTAGACATTTTATAATCATGGAATTGTATATAATTGAAGGAATTCTTGGAAAAATCTATAAAACAGTTATTAGACTAATCTCATGCTCCACAATAATAAAAATACATAATAATGAGGAAGTATTTAAAAAAAAAAAATAAATAAAATAAAATATCTGAAAATTGTACGTTAGCTCCCTCAAGTGTTCTAAACTCCCTGTTTAGTGTACATTAGCTCCGTCAAGGGAACTAACCTGAAATTAGAACTTCTAAAAGATTACAGATGTAAATAGTGATGTGGAAATACTGAAAACACTGAATATCTCTGATTATTATCTTCTGGAGAAGAGAGCATATGATCATCAACAACGTATAAAATATGTTGGCAGGCTCAGAAGATGTAACATTACTGTTTTAAAATCTTCTGATTTATCTTTAAAGCATTATTGTACATATTTTTTTTTAAATTGCATTTTTTGTTTTGAAATTTTATTTTGTGCTGATAGCTGCTACATGACTGAAAACAAATGTGTATTTCTAGTTTATGAGGAATTCATTATATATTTTTAGAAATCAGATGGCTTTCTTTTTTCAAGTAGACTATGCATGTACTCTTTTTTCTTATTTTTTTTAGTCTCTAGAACCGTCGTAAGCTATTACTCGGAGGATGAATGAGGATGATATGCTTGCATGTACTAATAAAACTGTAACGTTACATGGCCAATTAAATTAATTTAATTTTTTAATATTAGGCATTTAATATTCTCACACTATTTAATAAAAAAGTAATTTTATTTTGGTCACTAATATTTATCATCACATGTTGCACAGCAATACATTGTATGAATTCTTATGTTGTTTTTTTCTTTTTCATTTTCTAATTCTATGGTCTTTTTTTCAGGAATTTCATAAAGTTGCTTATAGAGCTAATGACCGTAAAGAATTATTGTCTGCTATAAATGAATTTTTGGATTATAGTATTGTATTACCTCCAGGTGATTGGGAAAACCAAGCTTTATTACAATTTAGTGAATTAAAAGAGAAAAATGAAGCTATTAAAAGGCGGCAAAGTCGTGGCAGAAGCATAGCAGCTGGAACTGAGAAAAAAGGTATTTTTTTTTTTTTTGTAAGCATGCAATCTTTTATATGTAAATTCAAAGTATGTTTATACTTTAATTAGAGTTATAACTCTTTTCAGAAATTTAGTACTATACAAAAGTATATGATGATCTATGAAAATATGAATTCTTAAGATGGTTCAGAATGTACACATATGATAATAAATTAGACAATGTGCAAGTCATTATTTTATAGTATCAATAAATGATTAAAGTGTTGTTATAATATTGTCTTTTACAGTACTATTTCATTTATTTTGGTTCCTGCATGTAATTATATTTCCTAGTGAATTGTTTTTTTCACTGGAAAAAGAACTATTGTTGTATTTTATTAGTTAATACAATCAATGGTGCTTTAACAACAAAAACAAATAAACAAACTATAGTTCTGATTTATGTAAGCAATTAAATGTAATCTCCCAATACATAGCTTTTTCACACAAAAAAAAAATTAGCTCAGTTGTTGAAGTAAGCCTAAACTTTGTTAAAGTAGACTAATCTTTTAATGTGAAGACACTTAATTAATAGGTTTGCGAGTGCTTTCATAAATAATCAGTGTAGTTGTCTTTTTATTTCATACCATTTGATATATACCGTATGGTAATTTTGTTGTTATAAGTTAAGAGTTTTAATATTGTATGTCATTGTGGTTTTATTTTGTCTTTAGCATACAGCATAGGCACTTTACATGTATGCTGTACTATATAAGAACTATTTTTCATTTTGATATTGTGCATTTTAATTGTTGATTCTATTTTTTTATCGACTAGTTTTTAATTTTTAAGTTTGATGTTGTTAAGGTTAATTGTTTCCTATAGTAATATTGTGTCTGGGCACTGATAACGTCACTTTATTGTGTGCCCCAAAAAAAAAAGAAGAAATTATTTCTTTAGTGTATAGATTGTTGTTGTTTATTTATAAATGTTAGGTAAGTCGTTGTGTATACATTGTTTTTGTTTTTCATTTTTAGCTCTTCTTCCTGATGGGGGAAAGAAACCTATTGATAATCCACTAAGAAGAACTAGAAGACCATTCGGAGGTCTATTAAATGATATTAAACGCAGATTTCCTCACTATTATACTGATATAATTGATGGTCTTAATTGTCAATGTCTTGCTGCTGCAATATTTATGTATTTTGCTGCTTTATCTGGTGCTATAACATTTGGTGGTCTTATGGGTAATTATTAAAATTATGTCTTTTTTTTTTTTATCATGTTGACAAGATGATGTCATGCTACAATATTTTATTTTAATGCATAATCCATAAATGACAGTTGAAACAGAAATCTATCAGATATAGCAAGTTTTAATAGCAGAAGGTTTACTTTCTGATAATTTTACTTACATTTCTGTATAAAGAAGTAGAATTTTTTTTATTAAAGTTTTACAGGTTTTTTTTTTATCAAAAGTGAAATTAAAAAAAAAGTAAATTTGTTAAAAAATATAATAGTCTGTATCATATATATGTAGGTTAATTGCCTCAGCCTTAGATTGTAAACAACATAACATGAGTAATTTCTGAAATGTGTTGTACACGTTCTTAAGTTCTTAAGAATAACAATTAAATCATGCTGGTCTTACTAGAGAAAGTGAGGAGTAAAATGGTTTTCTGTGGTCTTTTTTGCTGATCCAAATGCACAGTTGCATTCAAAAAACCAACCCTTCTGAAATTCTGGTGATATTAAGTCCTAAAAATAACATTTTACACTCACCACAGGGTGTATTTGACATCATTACTCATCATTGGTCAGAAACCAACTGCAACTGTTACCAAGAATTTTTTGTACACATTATAACCATATGAAAAACCTGGAAGACATAGAAAGCAACAAATTAATATACTTCTTTCTATTGTGTAACATTGTGCTCATGTGTTATTTTAACTCCTCAAGGGAAATCATAATTACAGTTGATGTGAGATTTTTAATTTTAAGTCAGCATTTGTAATTTCTTTACAAAAGAATATAATTAATAGTTCTACTACATGTAAAATAATGATGAGATCCTTGCAGTTAGTGTTGTTAGTTTTAGTAGTTGGAAATTTTGAATTTCTAAAAGGGATGTCCATAAAGAACCTTACTAACAAATTACTTGGTAAGATATATTACTACAGCTTATCTCTTTTAGAATACTACATTGCATTGTTACTTCCCTCTTGCCAGCATATTTCTACCCCTGTTAAAATGCTTCTTAGAATTCAGTTTTTCTTCAGATCAAAATAAAGTGACAAACTTTTACAAATTCTTAGTTTTACTCTTCATGAACAGTCAACCAATGACTATTTTCTCACTATATTATGCTCTTTCGAAGTGATTATCATCAATTGATTTTGATGGCTGTAAAAATTTTTCATTACCTTTGTTAATTATTCTACTTAATATAAAATGAAATACCACTTATATACTACTGTGTGTGGTTGATACTCAATACATTTGACTCGCTCTGTGATTGAGTTAGAAGTATGGAAATCCTTCACAACTTCAAAACTGTTCCATATAGAACACTATAACCTTCAGGATAAGGTATTGGTGAACTACTTTACCTTTTTATTAGAAATAGAATCTCAACCCCTTCTTGAGTGTGGCAAGAGGTTGTCAGTCATATATTATATTTTAAATGATAATATCCTTTGTGTGACAATCATAAAGGTCTCTGTAAGATAAGAAAAATGGTGTTTTATCAATTTTAAATCTGTCCCCCATTATGTTAATCCAAAATAATAGATAAATTTCTTAGGAATAAAATAAATTTACCTAATACATTTAAAATAAAAAATGGTTACGAATTAGTAAATAAATTAAATAGCTAAAATGAAAATAATAACGCTAATTAGAATGGTTAGTTATGACAACTACCGTGTATCCTAGCACACCTATAGACTATTCCATACAAAAAATAAATAAATTAAAAATTAACCGAGAAAAATCCCAAATTTATTAAAGGTATCATCACTATTAAAAAATGTTGAATTTAATAAGTATTATAATTTTAAAAAATACCTTACCTATGGGATTTTTACTATCAGCAAGTTATGTCAGAAATATATTTACAATATTTTGAGAGTAAGTTAATACATGGCATCGTTCATACACATTAAGTTTTAATGTGGACACTGTATGTTGATGATATTTTCATTACATAAAATCCAGTAATAAACAATGAACGTCTAATAGTATTACATAAATTAAATTCTTATAGTGAAAATTTAAAATTCACAATTGAAATAGATAATAATAGAATGTTAAATAATTTAGATGTCAATGTCGAAATAAACAAGGATACCAAATTGAAACAACATTAAATAGAAAACCTACCTCTAATAATACAACAATTTATAAATTATCAGATCACTGTTGATCTCCTAAAATTACTTATACAAATATGATTAATAGAGCAATCACGTACACACATAACAAAGAAAAGTTAAATAATGAAATAAACATCATAAAACATATTCCAGTTAAAAATTGATCTGATATTACTTTAATTAATAATATTTATGAAACTCAGCTACCAAAAAATACCTACCTTACAACCAATATATAATAAGACACAAAAGCGTGAAAACATATGCGTAAAGAATTTATAAACTAATTACATTACTAAAACTTACAATAAAGAAATATTTAAGTCAGCATACAACCCTGATAACCAAATTATAAAATATTTCATTTAAAAAAATATAAATAATAATAATAAAACAATCTGTGTAAAATTTATAAAATTAAATCTAAGGATTGTGAGGATGTATTTGTTTTTCCTACATAAATAATTATGTAGGAAAAATAAATACATCCTTTAAAATTGTATTTCTTACATATTATAGATATAAAAATAATAAATTAGGTTTACCTAATATGGCAGCCCTTTAATAAGTAATAAACATTATTTCAACATTCACACCCGGTCTTTCATCTGGAGGTCCTGGGTTCGAATCCCAGTGAGGCATGGCATTTTTCACACACCCTACAATTCATTCATCTCATCGTCTGAAGATATAACTTAACAGTGATTCCAGAGGTTAAAAAAAAACAAAAAAAAAAACATTAAAACAAATTTAAAAATATTAGAAAAATATTGCATATATAAATACAAACAAAATTTCAATTCGATAAAACATCATACAGTGTTTGAGGGAGATGATCTTATAAAAACTACAATAGATAGCAACATTCATGTAAATTAATATGCAATTTTCAGTATTATATTAGGCAGCAATGAAATTATTTCAATCATGAGTGAGGATATGTGATCCTGTGAAAATACTTCATGAAAATTAAGGTATGGTATGTCTTACCTAAAAATTTGTTAGAGGTGATTTATTTAATAGAATTTAAATATGATTAATCAATGCTGAGGAATAATATGAATTTAAAAATTAATATGAATATTAATTTCAGTAAAGTTTATATATATATATAAATAAATTTTATTGTGACATTTTATAAATCTGTAAAATTTTCCGCCAGTTTAGCATGATAGATATTTTAATTTTTCAACATATTTTGTATATTTTTTCATGAAAATTACCACCAAAATATCTTTTTTAATATTTATTTTTGTTATTTTACTGTTAGTAGGCAATTATTTTTTATTGAAGATTTAATCATGGTTTCTTTTTGCTTAGTAAATGTAACAGCAGTATATCATTAATTTGTTGTTACTAGCTCTTAAAATTGTATCGCTGCACAAAAACATTCACATTGCACTTAGTTTGTCTATGTAATATTCGTAAGTGACATAATTTTCTTTTATTAAAACAAATTTTTTAAATATCTTTTAAACATAAAAGTTAAATATTTTTTTAAAATATTTAATTGTGATTTGAATTTGATTTTTTGTTTCAGCTGATAAAACTCATAATTTAATCGGTATATCAGAAACATTGGTAGCTACGTCTGGTGCTGGTATTGTATTTGGTTTGTTAGCTGGTCAACCTTTAGTTATTGTTGGAACTACTGGGCCCCTGTTGTTGTTTGATGAGTCGTTGTTTCAAGTATGACATCACAAGTTTCTAAGTAGCTATTGTCATTATTACTATTTTACTTATATTTTTTTGTAATTCATTACAATTTATCATCATGTTTCTGTTCCTTATGTTTTTATCCTGAATCATTATCTATTACATAGACCTATTTTGTTGCTGAGTTGTAATTAAAATGATAGCCTACTGATCCAAGAATGTAAAAAGCTATTGATAAATTTGCTGTTACTAAGTTTATTCAAAAAGTGAAGGATGTAATTGTGAGAGTAAAACTTTTTTTTTTACAATTTAACTAATCAACTAACATAACATCACGAAGTAAAAATTCAACTGATTGAGAATCATGGTAAATTAAAGTTATGACTGCCTGATTTTTGAAAAGATTTATAATCAAATTATTAGTGATTAAATATATAAATTAGATTAACGCAAGTCTGTTAATGAAGATTAACTTTGAGTTTCATAATTATGTATTTATATGTGCATGCTCACACTTACTGTATAATTTATAAAGTATGTGCCAAATAATAATAGAGCATGTGATTATAATCTCTTGTGACAAAATGTAAGAAAACTGGTGGGTGGATACTGGTGTTTTTTTGGCAGTTGGGTTTTCAATTAACCACACATTTCAGGAATGGTCGACCTGAGATTAAATTTCATTTACATTCATACATATCATCCTCATTCATCCTCTGAAGTAATAGCTTATGGCAGTACCAGAGTTTAAACAGAAAAAGAGAAGTTTTCACTAAAGAAAAACTTACATATCTTTTTTAAATTAATTAATTTGGGGGGAAAACATTCACAAGAGAATTTACCTTTTATTCTTCTTTATCTTTGTCTTGTTATAAAGATCAATGTATCCGTCTTAAACTATTTTATGCTGTTTCTCTCTGTCTTGAGCATTCATACTTCAACTCTTCTCACTTTTCCTTGCGGCTTCCATCGTTCAGATGTTGTTTATTTGTATTCCTCACTCTGCTAATAGAAGAATTTACATAACTGAATAGAGTTTCTGATTCATTGTTTTGATTCAATGATTTTTTTATTCAATGTTTTTATTGACATTTATCACAAATATTTATATAAAGAACAATATATAATTTCTCAGAAATGTTGACCTCGATTTCAATGTTCTTTTACTTTAGCTTACCATAACTTAATTTGAAATATAGAATATAATTTCAATTATAAGAAATAATATTCTCTGTCAATGGCATAAAAGTATAAAAATATTTTTTCAGAAAAATATTACTTATAAATCATTTCCCTCTTACAAAGTTTTTAATTTAAAAAATTTTCTAAAATATAATCTGGTGTGAAGGTACATTAGTAATTTCACACTTTTTACCCTTTCTAAATCTACTATTTATCAAATTAAATTTAGAAAACTACTATTTTCAAATGAAAACAAACTGTTTTTTTTTTCAAACTTAAACAGAATTTTCTTTTTAATTATGGATTAAAACTGAATTAACTGCATTTTTATAGATTTGAACATGTAGCACTGTATGAGTATTTAACCCAACTACTTGGAAGGAATATTATATGTAATATAAGGTGTTAATATTCTTGACTGAAAAGTTTTGCCTCAGCTAAGTATATTTAGTTACAGCCAGCAAATACTGGTGAAGCTAGAAGATTCTGTATAGTCAAAATGTATCTTCCTTTATCACATTTGACTCTGTATATGTAGCTGAATGGTTTCCAAATACTTTGCAATTTAAATAGTGCATTGTTATTCTTAATATTGGAGAATGCTGTTTAAAATTAGAATTCATAGGCAAATGTAAGCTACTTTTCAGTGTATGATGTGATTGTATTATGCGAGTGTATGAGAAGCCAGATTAGGCAGTTCAGTGATAATGTGTTGTAAGCTGTCATAAGTTACAAAGAAGAAAGCCTCTGGCTAATTGACTAGCTGTTGTTGAAAATCATTACATCAAGCCAGAAGAAATTGCTGTTACATTAAGGATTTCTCCAGACAGATTGGAATACATTATTGAATATCTTGAATTCCGTAAAATATGTGTCAGAGCGCACTATCTAATAAGGGAAAATTGAAAGAATTGTCATTTCTTGAGAATTCCTGCACCAGTTTATTTAAAAAAGATCAGGAGTTCATAATAAAGACAGATAATGTAATACGGGTTTACCATTGCAACCACGAGTACAATAAGTAGTTTATGAAATACTATGATAAGGAATACCTCAGATGAAAACACAAATTTCAGCAGGAAAGATCATATTGACTGTATTTTGGCATTCTTACAGATTTTCTTGAAAAAGGGAAGACAATAAAATTTAAATGTTACATTGAAATGCTTAAGTTGAAAAGAAAGTAGAAAAGGCCAGGGGTAAAAAGCATTTTTTTTTCAA
>JAAAKQ030072666.1:0-15379 GCA_010016005.3 Zanna intricata | reverse complement strand
TTTTCCATTGCTTTCAGCTGCGCAGTACTCAAAAGATTGAGTGATGTTGCTGTGGCCGTTTAGGTCCTTCTGACCTATACCCTCAGCAACCACTGAAAGAGCTTCTGCCCTCTTTCAGGAATCGTTCCTTAGTCTGATTCTCAACAGGTACCTCTCTGACATGGTTGCACCTTTGGTCCAGCTACTTTGTATCACTGAGCACAGAAGCCCCCTCCACCATTGGCAAGGTCTCATGATTCGTAGAGGGTGTGTATTTATAATAATTTTTTCTCCTCCCAAGTTTTCCCTTCTGTCTGGTCAGAAGCCATTGTTGTACCAGTACTTAAACCTGTTAAAAGTAATGCAAGCTCTTAAGCTACCGCCCTATTTCCTTGTCAAGCATGTTGTGCAAATTGATGGAGAGAATGATGAATCACAGACTTACATGGTATTTGGAGAGACATCGATTTTTATCTCCAGAACAGCGTGGTCTCTGACAAGGACAGTCTTCCATAGACCATTTAGTATCATTGGAATCAGTTATCCAAAATGCTTTTCTTATCTGCCAGTGCCTCATCACTATCTTTTTTGATATTAGAAAAGCATATGATACAGCCTGGCGATGTGGTATCCTTAATACCCTTAAGGAATGGGGAATCAAAGGCAATATGCTTGCATTTATTAGGGGTTTCTTGAATGACTGAACATTCTGTGTTTGGGTTGGAGATTCTCTATCGGGTAGCATCATCTTGGAGAATGGAATGCCTCAAGGAAGTGTTTTAAGTGCTACCTTATTTTCTATAGCCATCAGAAGTATTACTAAATGTGTGCAGCCACCAGGTTCATATTCGTTATTCATTGATTTTGCTATATATATTACATCCTGTTCAACAACCATAGCAGAGAGATTACTACAGAACACAATATCTCACTGTGAAGTTTGGTCTAGGGTTACCAGCTTCACCTTTACACCCAAGAAAACGAAATGTGTAGTCTTTTCTTGGCTCTGGGACCTTTCACTTTCGCAAGTATTTCTCAATGCAGAGCTGATTGTTGTTTCTCCTGATATCAGAATTCTAGGTTTAGCTTTTGATAGCCATCTTACACAGGTCAAACACATCAAAAAATTAAAAGTAAAAAGTTTTAAAGGTTTAGATACACATCGAGTCTTTGGCAACACAAATTGGGGAGCCAGTTGGTCAAGTATGAAACACTTTTATTATTCTTTCGTTCATTCCCATTTAGATTATGTTTGCGTCACCTATTCTTCAGAGCATCATACCATAATTAAAATGCTGGATGCTGTACAACATTCTTTCCTTCAGCTTGCCACAGGTGCCTTTAAATCAAGCCCTGTCATAAGTTTGCTTGTTGACTGCGTAAGCCATCATTTTGGGACAGACAGGACCAGCTTTTAGCATTCTAACTTGTCCATCTCAAAGGACAAATAACCCTCCATTTGACTCGATTCTTGGGAATACCAATCTAGGAAGATATGAGAGAACCATCCATGTTGTAATGCCCCTGTAGGTGTCCGTACCCATCATCTACTGCACCTTATAAGTTTTGACATGCCATCTATTTTTGCCTCATATATGTGCTCATATCCTCCTTGAAGAATCAACCTTCTAAATTTCATATTTGACCTGACAACTTACAATAAACAAACACTACCTATTGTCTTCCAGCAAATGTTTCAACATATCTTGTCCTTGACAAACACAGATGCAATAGTATACACTGATAGATCGACACACAACGATACCATTGGTTGCTCATTTATTATCGATGATAGAACATATATGTTTGGCCTACCTGGTATCAAAAGTGTATTTACTGCTAAACTGTAGCCTACCTGGTATCACAAGTGTATTTACTGCTGAACTATAGGCCATAAACAAGGCTGTAAATATCGTTAACCTTACTTATCGAAATATCCTTATTTGTTGCGACTCGTGCAGTGCTCTCCAAGTCCTAGAAAACTTTTATTCCAGACATCCTATCTTCATAGAAATCTATAACGCAATCGCTGAGTGGCACCATTGCAACATACAAGTGAGTTTCTGCTGGATCCCTTGCCACATGGAGATTCTGGGAAATGAACGTGCATATTCCGCAGCTAAGGATGGATGTAGTCAACCATCTTTCACTACACGTGTTACTACATGCGACTTTATTAACCATGTAAAACTCACTCTTTGCGCAAAGTGACAAAATGACTGGATGGCCGCAGTCGATAATAAACTTCAGCATATTAAAAATACTGTGTTGCCATGGGACTCCCCATACAGACACATTTGTCGTGAGGAAGTGGTCCTTTGCTGATTGTGGATAAGACATTTGAGAGCCACTCACAGATACCTCATGTCAGGAGAGAATGCACCACTCTGCATAAGATGCAACTGCCATTTAACTTTACACCACATGTTGTTGGATTGCGTACGTTACACGGCTTTACATCCTAAATTTAAATTACCTGGTAACTTTCACCACATCCTAGGCAATGATAAGCAAGTGATGGATCAGATACTCGTATTCCTGTGCAGTATAAATGTGTTCGATGAAATTTAATATTCACATAGTCATAGTTTATTTTTGTTATCCGTGAAGAGGCTCATTACACCCCTCACGAATTCTGTTGAATTTTTTATATTTTATTTAGTTTTATATTTTAAATTAATTTTTTTATTTTACTTCCAAGATTGTGACTGTGATTATAGTTTCAAGATTTCTGTGATATTAGTTTTAAGTTTTAGTCATATTTTATCTGTTTCATTAGTTTTAGATAATATTTTAATTTTAATGTAGTAGTAGTTTTAGCTTTTTACTTTTCTATGTGATATAAGTAGCAAGTTTTTAGTGAAATTAGTTTTTTAAGTTTTTATTTTATTTATTTATTTGTTATTTTAATTTCAATTTAGTTTTAGTTTTTAGTTTGTTTTAAAATTTGTTTATTAGAAATTTTTTATTTAATCCGGGCGATAATAATGCTTCAGCATTTTTCGTTCCTCCCAAAAAAAAAAAAAAATCAGTAATTGATAATATTTTCTTAACAGAGTTCTCATTTGTTAATTCAGAGATCATTTACTAGAGGATCTCCAGCAACAGCAGCAGCAGCAACTGCAGCAACTGGTGTAGTGTACCCGACGGTAGTTGCTGGTACTCCAACAGGGGCAACAGCCAGTCTTGGATGGCCATCACCAGCTTCTGTCAGTGGTTGGTTGCCTCCACCTGAACAAAGTGTCTTGTCACAACAATCATTAATGAAAGGATATCCTTTGCCACCTGCTTTACCTACACCACTTCCGGTATGTTAACATTTTTACAAAAATTATCTATTATTTTGATGAATTCAATTTTATAAATCGCCTGAAATTATACTTGTACTAACAATTTAATAGTACTTTTGTCTGCAGAATGTGAAAAAATATACAGCTATAGTTCACTAAAATTATTAATTTCATATGAAATAAAATAGCATAAAATAACTAAATATTTTTTGTTGCAATCTAAAATAACATATTTTGTTGTTGTATACAGCGAAGCAGTTACACTGATGGTACAAGGTCTGTACTACATTCCATACTTACATAAAGGGACTGAACTTATTCACAAAAAATGGTCAAAATTCCCAGAGGTTTTAATGGAAACTTCTTTCTTTCATAACCTTTTCTTCTGTTAATAATTGAATTTATAAAATTTTATAAATTAAATAGTGTTATTAATATATGTGGTTCAATGCAAAAATAAGGCTCTGTATTTACTTAGAACTGAACTGGTTTTTTTATGACTCATATTGAAAAAAAAAAATACCTTTAATGTTAAGAAAAAATATTTTTTTTATATTAACTTGTAGTGGAGTTACAGAATGTTTAAATATAATTGCTTGGTTATTATTTTCTATTTGGTTAGAAAAGTTGATAAAAAGTAAGTTAGTTTTTGATAGTAATAATTTTCTGTATTTTTTATATGTTTTCTTCAGGTAAATTGTACATTACTAAAAATAATGTAGAAAAAAATTAAACTTTAATGTGGTACAGAATTCACGTTTTTTCCATTCAAAGTTTGCAGGATAACTCTTCAAAGAGAATCATTAGTGTAGTAAATTATTATTATTTTAAAAGTACTAATTTTTCTGCATTTAAAATATAGGACTTTAATAAGTAAAATTCAAATAATTTTGAAATATAGGATTTTTTTTAGAAATAGCATTGATAATTTACTTTAAAAATGAAGATCTTCTGTAATGAAACAAGCATTTCTTTCTTTATGTGGAAAGTGCTAGATTTGAATCATGATTGAAGCTTTTTTTAGCTTCTGAAATTAATATCTTATTATATAAAAAAAATATGGTAACAGTAATTGGATTTCTGCTTTTTTTCCAGTATGAATAAACAAATAAATAAGTAAATAAGTTAATGATTGTTGAAAATATGGTATTACAAAATTGTAATTCTCATATATAAAAACAAAGTAAAATTATGTCAGAAGGAGCTGTTGTGTTAACTGATTTCAAATGGCTTCAATTCTGTACCTAAGCTTTAAGTCTTCTACATGTAAAAAAGGATATGTTCTACTAGATTTTGTTAAAATAATATTCTTTTATACCATAAAAAATATTGATGGTTGATTTAATGTGGATGATCCTTCTTTATCTAAAGTAATTATCTAATTTGTAGTAGTGTAGAAGACGCTTCTAAAATTAGATTTTTTCTTTAAAAATATTATTGAGAAAAAAAATATGGAAAAAATTTTAGAACCATATTAAAATATACCAGTGTACAAGGCGTATTTTTTAAATAAGGGTCGTTTTCAATTTTCTGCCATTAGATGCAGTGGAAATTGATGGTTCTAGTGTAATATGTTTTATATCAATGATTATCTATTTGTAACAATAGGTGATTAATGTTATTTTGTGTTAGTTTCTGTGTTTAGCCTTACTGAAATGAGTGCTGCAATAAATAATCCCGTGAGTTGTGAAGTGCGATCAGTAATTGGTTATCTATTGGCGAAAAACAAATCTGATGCTGATTTTAATAGAGAAATTGTTAATGTTTATGGACCCGGTGTTATGTGCAAAGGTAGAGTTCATTAATGGTGTTGATTGTTTTGTGGAGGAAGAACAAATGTTCACGACAAAGAATGTAGTGGTCATCCTTTTATTGAATGATGAGTAATTTACAACATTTTAACTGAAAAACTGAGTTACAGAAAGTTGTGTTTCAGATGGGAACAAAAAAATTGTGGACAGAAACACACAAAGAAAAACGTCTTGCTGCAGTTCAAAAATTTTTGAGATGCTACAAAAATGAAGGTTATGATTATGGAAACATGCTGTGACCTTGATGGAATGTGAATACTTGTTCAGTTACTGAGACAAAGCAGCAATCAAAGGAATGGTGGCATTCATTTTTCCCGAAGTCCAAAAAGTTTAACCGAAAAGTTCAATGAAAAAGCTTATGGCTATGGTTTTTTAGGATGCCAAAGGGATATTGCTGATTGAATTTCTTGAACATGGAAAAACAGTTAATGCTGATACATATTGTGAAATGCTTACAAAACTAGATGTTCAGTTCAAAACAAAAGGCATGGGAAGCTAACTGACAGGATTTTGTTTCCCCATAATAACACATGACCTCACACAGCTAACAAAACCACTGAACAACTGTGATGATTTTGTTGGGAAATTTTTGAACATCTGCCTTACAGTACCTGGATCTTGCATCGAGTGATTATTACCTATTTTTCTATTTAAAACAATGGCTTGCATCACAGAAGTTTAAAGATGCTGAGAAATTGCAAAACAGAGTAATTAATTGATTTAATTCACTGACAGGGGAATTCTTCAGTAATGGAATAGTGAAGCTGATAAGCTGATATCAAAAATGTATTGCAGTGATTGGTGAATATGTAGAAAAATAGTATACTTTTTTTTATAGCAAAGGTTTTTTTATTTTGCTTATTTCACTTTTTATATCAAAACAGCCCTTACTTGGAAAACATGCCTTGTATCAAAATCTGCATTGATTTTTAATTTTACATTTTCTCCAAGTGTCTTAAATAAAATGAAATAAATAACGACATCTCGGTTGAATGCACCAAATTACTTTTTAATCTTATTAAATGTGAATTCAGAAATCCCATTGCCATTGCATAATTTAAAACCAGAGAGATATTACAAAAGAAAGGAATTAATGACCAAGTAACTTTTTAATCTAACAGTCTGTACAATACCATTGTTTGCAGCTCCATTTGAAATATAGTTGAAAGTAGACCATGTATAAACATTTCACCATTACTCTCCTAGCAGCCTTCAAACAGTACTTATACAAGTCTTGATGTCGTTTAATTGCAGGAAAATGTGTTTCAGTGTATTTCAAAATAATTTGTGTATTATTTGTTTTAATATTTTACCTTTATCACTATAAAATAATAAATTAATATAATTTATCTGATGATGGGAACTTTTTCCTGAAGCATGTTGTTAGATGTGTTATGTTGTATAAAATACATCATAAACATTATCAATATGTGTAATGTTGTTAAGGTAGTTAATGTTTACAGTTATGTTTAATTTTTTCAATGTGATAAGCGTGTTGTTATTGGCTGGATTCCAAATGCATGAGTCATCATAGGCCAGCGCCTATAAGTCGTGACTAGCTTTCGTATTTTGCCAGTCTGTGTGTATGATGCCATGAAGGCGTGTGCAGTGTTGGTCCAGTGCCGCTCCACAAGAGAGCATTACTATGTATTGTGTATATTGAATTCCATAAGGGAATATTTTATTAAATTAAGTGATATAATTGTGATTATTAAAAATATGTCAACAAATTCAACTTGTTATTTCATTTGCATAGCCTGGATTCGGTCGGGATTCAAACCAGTGTTACAGTCTACTTAAATATTATTTTCAAAGGGGGTTGAATATGAACACTTCAAATAAGATGTAAAGAAAAAAGTTGCAACATAGATTTAAATTAAAATACTAATAGGAAATTCCAGATCTGGGTGGATAGACTGATATTAACTTATCACATTATTATATTACATTTGTTGGTTTTTTATAGACAAGTAAAACCATTTTTATATTCTTATGAAGAATATTATTCAGCATTTACTTATAAACAGTTAATCTTATTCAATTACTTAAACTAATCTCTCTAACTTTTTAGTAGTTGAATTACAATGATTAATTCTAGAGAAATCAAAAGGGACCTGTAAAATGCAGTGATCAGAAATTATAGGGTTGATATTTATAATAATTTTTGAAGAAATAAAATTGAGATGTACCACAGTCTTAAGTTATTTTAATTTAATTATTGAGTTTAAATTGCTTGTATTTCATTTGTTGCAGTCAGAGTTATTAGATATAAAATTATCATCATTGTCTACTGAAGGTGTATGCCATTTGTTATCAAAAATTGAAGAACTCCAGGCTGAAAATATTCCTAGGTATATAAGTTTAATACAGACTAATAATATATCAGGAAGAGTACTCATGTATTGTGATTTTGATGAACTTAAAAAGGTAATTTATCATTTATTTTACAATTTTTTAAACAATACATTAAAGAACTGGGAAAAAATTAACAATTATCTTTTTGTTCTTTCTTTGGTAGTTTTATTATGAGGGCTGTTTTTTTTTTAACCTCCAGTCTTGCATCTAAATAAACAAGAGGTAACCGGGAGCCAATTCTGTGCGATTGTGCTGCCCTCTACAACCTGTGCCATTGCCAGCTCCATTGCATCAGCTTGAGGCGAGCTACGGGCAATTGAACATGGCTGCTATGATCAATGCTCCCAACAAGTGTGAATTGTGAAGTGTGATACATTTTCTGCAAGCAGAAGGATGTAGCATTGCTGAAATCTATCGCAGAATGAGCCTAATGTATCGTTAAAACTTTAACAATGATGGTAGGTAGTATACAGGAATGGTGTAGGAGGGGAAACAGACGTCCATGATGAAGGTGGGCTAGGACACAAGTCTGCTCCTGCTGTACAACTGATTAGCGTGTTGATGATTTTGTCTGTGACAAACATAGATTACGATGGTGAACTTTCTACAGAAATCCTAGAAATTTCTTACACAATTGTAACTAAAGACCTAGGATACCAGAAACTATGTGCTCGTTGAGTCCCAAAAATGTTGAGCGACAATCACAAAATGCAGCTAATGGCATCAGCCTTAATATTTCTCACTTGTTACAATAATGAGGGGGTTTTTAAATTCTATCTTTACTGGCAATGAGACTTGGATCCAATATGACAATGCAGAACCAAAGAACAGTCTAAGCAGTGGATACGCACTTCTCCAAACAAGGCAAGAAAGTTCAAATAGATACTGAGCAACAGGAAAATAATGGCTGCAGTTTTTGGGACCATAAAGGTGTATTGTTGGTGGACTTTATGAAGCAGAGGACAACAATAACTAAGGAAATTTTTTGTGCATCTTTACGTCGCCTCTGCAGAGCGATCCAGAACAAACAAAGAGGCATGCTCTTGTCTGGTGTGGTTTTGATCCACGACAATGCATGACCGCAATGTGCCGACATAACGCATAACCTTCTCAAACAGTTCAAGTGGAAAGTTTTCAACCATCAACCATATAGTCTCCAGACCTAGCACCTTGCAACTTTCTCCTCTTTTCAGAATTAAAGGCACAATAGGATGGACAACCCTTCGCCACAAACGAAGAACTTCAGGAGGCTGTCAAGACGTACCTTACCTCACTAGCAGCAAGCTGGTGTCATTATATGACAAACACCTCAATCTTTTTGACGATTATGTAGAAAAAAAGTATCATAATACTCAATTTTTAGTAATAAACTTGGTCTGTTATGTCAGTCTGTCTTTTTTTATAGCTCATCGGAGATTGGAAAAAACAGCCTTTCTGTTAGTAAGTTGTAGGGGGCAAAGCCATTGTCAAATGAACTAAACATATTTGTATGACTGACAACAATGCAGTTTTTATTCATATACTTACAGGTTATCTAAAACGTATTGAGGCTTTGGAGGCCAAAATTTAGGATGCATTTACGGGTTATTGGAAAATAAAATTTTAAAACCACATATGTACCATTTTTTTTTTTTTGATGATGTGGAATTTTTCCAGCAACACCTTAATACCATTACTATAGAACTTCTGTGGTTTCTGGTCAAAACATATTTGGTTTTAACAGACCTCTTTTGATACTAACAACCCTATTCAGGAAGTTTAGCTAAGACTGAAACAATGATATTCTGATGGTGCCAGGTCCAGGTTATATAGTTAATGCAATAAAACCTCCCAGTCAGGTTCTCTCAATTTCTGACAGGTCATTAAAAAGATGTATATGGTCTGGTGTCAGCATGATGTATAACACCCTTTCTGTTTACCAGTTCAGGTCATTTATTTTGAATTGTTAGGTATATTAGCATTAATTGTCAACAGTACAGGTTTGAATCTATCATTTGCTGTCTAGTGGCTGCAGCTTGTGGTGTATTTTAATCCCACCGAACTCTTAGTATAACCTTCCTGGGCATCAGTGTGGTCTTTGCCACAAACTGTGGAGCTTCTTCTCAGTATGACCACAATAATTTTCAGACATTGTTGTCGTAAGTTATTCACTTTTCATCACTTATGATCAACTGCTTCAGAAACGGCTCGATTCGGTACATTTCAGTAGAAATCTGAAAATAGAAATTCTGTTGAGTAAATGTTTCTGAGTCAGATCATGTGGCACCCAAATGTTGAGCTTTTTTTGTGGCCAACCTTCTTCAAATGGTTTAATGCTGTTTGGTGATAGATGTGTAGATCACTGGTGATGTCATAGCTGCTTACATCCTGGTCTTCCTCAATTTTTGCCAGAATACACTAACACTATCTCGTACATTACATTTCTTGTTCTATATTTACATCATCTCGTACTACATTTTAGACTACCAATTATAAATATACTATATTAATGTAGTATAACATTTTTTAATACAATTATTTTAATCATTTTTCATAAATTATTTTTAAATAATTCATACAAATGCATTTTACAAGAAGATTTTATTTTATTACTTGCTATAATTTTGGTAGTTGGTAGTGTATAATAGTTACCTAGATAAAACCTGTGTAATTGTATCTATGGAGTGTAAACATTCTACAATGATGGACTGGTAGGAATCTACTTGTGTTTGGAACAAAAACTGTTCAAAATATTCAAAATGAAAGTGAAGTTGTATGTATTAAACTATTTTCAGATGATATTTTATTTATTATTTTGGACTACACAAAAAAAATTACTTGGAATTTTTTCCTTTGAAAAGAAGATACAAAAATTCAAATATTATTGAACTGAATGATATTTGTATTGTTTAATTGAAAGGTCTTATAGGAATACTGCTTCTTATGGCTTTATTCTAATGTAACCATGAAAGTATTGTCTTAATTTTTTCTATGCATGGAACAGACTAAGAAATCTTTCTACTGATAACGTATAAAAAAATTTGATTTTAGTTTTTACTATTCTAAAATTTGATAATCCTGTAACAAGAACTAAGAGAAAAACCACTGATCAGCAGTTTTCTTTACAGAAGTGTTTGATGTTTTTATTCCTAATTGTCAGAGAATTTATTCCATCAGTTGAAATGCTTTTGTAAATGAAATGTTAGTCCTGGTACATAGCAATTGCACATTCAAAATATTCATACCAGAAAGACTGAATAAATGCAAACTAAAATTGATGTGTATTACGGACTCATGAACTTATTATCTATATAATGCCTATATTTACAGTGGTAAGGGTTCTGATGGAATTGGGTTGTCAGAAGAAGAAAACAAATTTTCAAAATCAGCGTAGAACGTATGACTGACAAAACCCCTTTACAGCTCAAGCAGAAATGTAACTGGAGACAGTTGGTTTTCATCAATTGATGACTTGGTCAAAGAACTGAAGAGGTAAAGTGCTAACATATATTGGCACCCAAAATAAATGAAAATGAGAAATTTTAGCTGAATTTCTTCCCAAAGGCTGATAAGACTGAAAGCTGTGCGTTATCTGCTCTGCAAAAAAGAAGAAATGGACATTCTGTTTTTGTTATGAACATAAAAACCCTACATGATTAGGTTGTTTGAAAAAGATTTGCACAAACTTCTATAAAGATTAAAATACAATTTTTATTTCAATTATTTTCTTTTTATTTTAATTATATTATTTTTATTATTTATTACTTTTATCTATACTTATTATTTACATATTATTACTGTGTTCTTATTTTATAATGCTAAATCATATTCATTTTCCTTTTCTTTGTACATAAAACAACAGTATACCTTGATTTTTTTTTAACTGTAGTAAAAAAGTATGTTAATTTTTATAATAACTAGACTCGATTACTGTAAAGTAGTTGGTATATGTTTATATTCAGCATGTAATATTAAAAAAAAAATAATAATTAAAACAAAAAATTTACTTAAAACTGATGTAAAAAGTAAGAAAAAACTAAGGGATGTCAAACTGATCATCTCACTATACGTGTCTGTGAAACGTCACCTCACCAATTGAAGGTTAAGATAGAACTTAGATGGCAGCATAGCTGTTATTCATAATCCAACATTGAAAGAATATCTCATTAAATTATTGCTGTTGGGAAGAAAGCGTTTATAATGAATGAATGATGGAATCATAGCAAACTGATAAAAATGATTAGTATGATAACCAAATGGTGTAAAGTGAGCCAAAAAGATTAATACCAGATCTTACACCTTTACCAGCTTTGTTGTAGACATTGTCATATCGAATTAAAAGTACCCTTACTCCAATGATAGAAAGGAAATTATGTGGTTAAGAAAACAAAAAATTTCTTTTACAGATACTATGTTAAAAGCATTGCGGCATAAAATTATTACATTGTTCAAATATCCAATATAAAAACATGTATGGGCTATAAAATTCTAGAGGAACATAATATTTTATTTGTTACTGACTACTTGGAGTTTAATTCGGTTTGAACGTGATGTGTTAAATCAGCCTGAATTGACTGATATATAGAATTATGCAGCCTTGTTTATATTTCTTTTCAACTGCCCTATGTAATAAGGTTATATGAAGATTTCTCAAATTGAACTATAGTTATGGATTCCAAAATGTAACTAGATTAAATAAAAACATCAAAGACAAACATCTCTTTCAGAAATCGGTGATTAATATTGTTTTAGTGTTGTTTATAATTAATGCAGGCAACTTGTTCGGTGTGGGAACTATAATAAAATAAATAATAGATTTACATTGCATATGCGATCTACATTGATATAAATTATACTACTTATAATAGTAGTATAGTATCATAAATAGAAAAACCAGAATTTAATGAGAATAAATCTTACATTTGTATGTAGTTTAATAAATTTTACTAATTGTAAGAATTAGCAATAAACTTCAGAGACTTTGTTCTTGTTTAAATAAATGTATGTTGTAGAAATAATAGATTAAGTAATAAATATAAATACTGCTTGAAGTTAAGACAGGTATAAATAGAATAAAAGACTTTAGAAACAATGATAAAATAGTAGCTATACTCATATTTACAAGAAAATAGAATGTTTTTAGCTCTTAGATGCATATCCAACTGAGACCAAATACATTCTTAGCTGCCATCAACTGTATCACCATAAAACTTTCTCTTAAATGCTGTGTAAACAGAACTGTACTGCTACATCATCTGACTAAATAGTAAAGTTTGTCTCTATAAATGCTTCAATACTATGGAGATATTTTTGTATTTCCTTACACTACAATGTAACCAATGTCTATATATTTTAAATATTATTTTTGGATTACAGGTGCTACAAATGAATTTTGGTGACTGGGAATTATTCAGAATGGTAGTAGCTTCCTTAAGAGAACATGAAGTCGCATCAGTATCTCTCCAGGCAGATGAACAAAGGAATGTTCGCTTTGTAAATATGGGACAACAGCAAAATGATAAGAGAGGTTTGTTTTCTTTATCTATTTTAACCTAATTTGAAAGTATGAAAGATGATTATCATGATTAAAAATTATATAATTTATTAGAAATGATTATGAATGTATTATGAAAAGTATTTAAAATAGATGTATAAACATGAAAATTAATATCAAAATATAATTTAATATAAATTTAATCTTGTTGGAAATTCTTTGAGAAGTAGTCTGAAATTAAACTTCTAAAAAAGTGGAGAAAAAGTGCTTCAAATTAACTTATGCACAAAGCTTGTTTTTAAAATAAGATGGCAATTAAGATAAGTAGGAGAGACAGTTTGAATTTACTACCTATATATGTGATGTAAACAGCTCTTGTGTAGCTCAGTTATTTCAATAAATAATCAGCTGTTAGCAACACTAGTTTAGTCATTTAGTTTTTTGTATTTTTTCATTTATACATTTATAATGAGTGCTTCAATTTGTAATTCAACCCAGTATGAATATGAGGAGTTATTTAATTTTTAATGGCAATAGATTCTGCTGCTAAAATTCACAGGGAAATTTGTGACACTTACAGGCTGAGTATTATGAGTGACCCTAAATTAAGACAGTGCTGCCATTCATTTCAAGAAGGGTGAATGAACATCATGAAGAAGTATGTAATGGCTGGTCACCAGTGATAATGATTGATTTGATAGAAAAAGTTGAACTTAATTTGGGAAAACTGGTGCTTCATGGTATCACAATTGTCTTTGATTTTCAATGATTTTTGATGTGTGAAGTTTTGACTGAAAAATTGAGCTATAAAAATAATGTGCCAGTTAGGTGTCAAAGATTTAACCAACATACACAAGGGAAAACATCTTGCTGCAGTGCATGAATTTTTACGTTACATAAATGAAAGTGATTAATTGTTTGATTATATTGTTGCCTAAGATACCTGGATTTCTTATTCAAACATTGAGATAGAACAACAATAATCACCACTTCCTAGTCCAAAAAAATTCAAACAAGAACGTTTGTTAAAGAAATTTATGGCTACTGTTATTTTTTTTTAGGACCAAACAGTTGTCCTTGCTTGTCAAATTTAGGATTGTGGAACTATTATGAATCCTGTTATGTATTGCAAAACATCTAGAAAAGCTATATAAAATAAATTACATGGGGTGCTGTCCCACTGGACTTTTTTTCATAATAGTGCCCAGCTACATATGGCAAATCACATGGTGATGGAAAACTTTTGTTGGTAAATCTTCAGTTGTCCAGCCTATAGCTCTGACTTAGCCCCCAGCTATTGGTTTCCATCACAAAGGTTTCACAATAATAAAAAATTGAAAAATAGCATTATTGTGTAGTTTAAGTCACTGGTGACAAAATTTCTTGAATAGGGAATGAAGAAGCGAGTGAAATAGTATGAAAGATGTCTTAAAGTTGAAGGCAGCTATTTGAAAAAAGAGTAAATAAATGTAGTTTTTATAGTAATAAGTTATGAGTTTGTTCATATTTTTCAGTTTTGTTTTTATTTCAAAACAGACCTTACTTTAAAAATATACCTGGTATAAATTTTTTTATAAATAAAGTTTTACATAATGATGATAATAATATATTCATTATTTTATTTGCACTATATTGTGTGGTTTAGTTAAACAATAAAATAATGGTTTATTTTATCAATGATTTTCATTGATTTTGCAGCATTAAAAGTTTTTGAATTTACATAAACAGATATCAGACTGGTATATTTTTGTCCTATGATTGTTATGAGATTGATTTAAATTTTTTCCACTGTGAAAATTACTTAGTGTTTGTAAAATAAACTCCTAAAGCAGTTTCCTGGTTAGGGAATCCCACCATGAGAAATAAGTTTTTTCTTCTTTAGTAATAAAGATAATGTATAGTATTTACTCTTTGCATATATGTGATTAGAAAATTTAGTATTCAGTGGCTTGGTGTTTTTTCATAGATCACAAAATTCATTTCTTATCATTCAGAAGAGAAAAGAAGTAAGTTTTCTATAATTGAGCATAAACTCTCAATTATTCTCTCTCGTAAATAAATTACAATTAGGAATTTTTATTATTAATTTTAAAAATTCCACTTTTTGTTTCCATGTATAGTATGTTATAGTAGATAAATTTTTCTTTTACATCATGATTTGTCAAGTTTGTAGAAGATAGCACATAAAAGAATTTCTTTTAAATACAATTTATTAATTTTGTATGTATAAAGTGAAGTAAATAACAAATAATAATAAATATATAAAATCAGAATTCAAATGAAAAACAAAATTGATTTAATGATAGTTAAATTATATATACCAAAATACAGTTTCGTTTGACTAAAAACTTTATAATAGCTAGTAGAAACTACTATTGAATTGACAATTTTTTGTTTTTGTCTTCAGTCATTTGACTGGTTTGATGCAGCTCTCCAAGATTCCCTATCCAGTGCCAGTCGTTTCATTTCGT
>JAAAKQ030072655.1:0-15380 GCA_010016005.3 Zanna intricata | reverse complement strand
TTTCAGTAAAAATGAAGTAAAACAGTTTAATTTACCAAAAAAATAAGACTTTTTTAAAGTATATTTAATTTTATTTAGGGAGAAGTATAAAAAATAAATTGAAGATAAGGCCTCAACACTAGTAGGTAGTATAACCATTGTTATAACCCAGCACTGCAGCTGTACAATATATGGGCAAATCTGCATTATGCACATGTGGCTAAATATTATTAGTAAAGATGAAAGATGGAAAAGTAATCCAACCAGAACCTACCCCCCTCAAAAAAAAATTAAAAAATTGGATATCTTAGCTTGGAAAAACTTATCATTATTCAAAACTTCTCAAAAGAGTTAATATAGCAAATCTTAGCTTAACTTTCAGTAATTTTACAAAAATCATATGCAATTTGGAGTTACAGGACTCTCCTTCCAAAAAAAAGAACTAACAACGGAGTCTTTAAAATCTGGATTATGGACTCTTTTGGAAAACAATTTGTTTATACAAGAAATTTTTATATAAATCATTGGGGAAATATTCTGTAGCTAGCAAACCATTATGTATGTTTAAAAATATTTTTCAATTATACTTTATTAAAAAATTTTTTTTTAATAATGTACTGCAATCATACGGTACACTGAATAACGATTATCTTTTTCTTAATCTTTGTAAATCAAATTGAAAGTTTTCTCATTTTTATTTCATACAATAATTTTTTCTTTTGTGATGTTATTCTGAAAAAATGTTTTCTCATAGTTCCTAGATCCTTCCAGATAGGTGTCACAATCCTTCCTATATCTGTACAAATGATGGAAATCCTTTTTTTGTTCATATGGACAAAATATCAGTAAATTCAGATTTTCCTGTACTTTTGGTAGAAAAAATAGAATTCCAAACACTAGTTTATTGACAACAAGATGGATGACATAGCATGATCTCATTGGACAGATGTTGTTATCCTCTTTATTGTATTAATTAAAACAGTTAAAAATAATCCACAAAAGGTGGTGAACAACATTACCTTTGAAAGTTCTTTTTATTATTACAAAAGTTCATTTCAAAAAGATAAATGTCAGTAGAGCAGGATTTAACTCCTAACTAATGATTCTATTTTTTTACAAAACTCATTGTTGGACTTCCATCTTTTACCACCTCATTTTGTTATTACTTTCATTATATCAATCTCGATAAAACTCATCTAAAAGATTGAAGTCTACTTACCTGGAAATTTATCCATGTAAACGAATAGTAGTTTCAAAAAATGGAAGTCCACACAAATATATACTTAATAATAATTAAAAAGAAAATAGTGTAAACAGTTTAATTACTGTCTTTCAGGAAAACTATTATATAATGAAGAAGTAAATTTTATAAAGTATAACTTTGTTTGATGCAAACAAACAACTAACTATAACAGAGCCTACTTTCTATTCTTTTATCTTAAAAGTAAGGATTTGGACTTTCATCATTTTTGTGCTAGCATGCATACACAGAGTTTTCCTCATTATTCACATAGTAACCAGCAAACCATGTTTTGTACAATATAAAAATATATAATGATCAGAATGAAATATATATTTATTTATGTTTAACTTTAGTTTTTCTACATATATTTATTATATTCTCATAACTACAAATGCTTATTTGAAAAGGTAAATATAAAATAAATTCATTATCAATTCTTAAAATTAAATAAACAAAAATAAAATATATAATTATTATCATTAATTTACATATAGTATATATATTTTTTTTTATTATGTGTTAATAATAATAATACAATAATTCAGAGTAGTAAATAATTACAAATTATGATTGGAGAATCATTCTCCATAATGAGCATTTATGAAAATTTATAATTGTTTAGCAATTGACGTAACATATAACAAATCATTAATGTATTTTTAAGCAACGATTTCTTCAGATCAGAATGATTTCAGCATTCATAACAAATCCTTTTCTATTTTTACTACCAAAATACTATACATACTTCATATCAATCAGCAATTTCTGTTACAGTTGTAAATTAAATTACAACTGAATTTTTTCTGCACCATATAAAATTCACAATTTTATATTTTAAAAATATCTTGGTACTATGGTGAAGGTACTGAATCTGACAAATTCTCTGAAGGGGTTCCATCACTGGAGTTAATTGATGATGCTTTAACAGGTGCACGTCGTTGTCTTAATACTGCAGGATCAAAATTTGGATGTCTTCTTGCATGTTTACTGAAAGAAAAAAAAATTTTAAATAAAATCTTTATTATAGTAATTAAATTAAATTAAGGTATAAAACCGTATGAAAAGAATTGAAAGTGTAAGTACTTGTATTTTCATGAATTTACACATCTACTGTGTACCAATCTAAGTAAATTTATGATTTATATAATTTATAAAAGGGCTGAAAGTGTAAGTATTTCATGTACTTACACACATTTACTGAGCACCAACTACGGGAAATTAAATTTACAGGATTCTTTTTTATTTTGATCTACATTTTTGTAATTTTATTGCTCAGCTATTGGTATATTTGTGCCTATAACCCAAAAAATTGTTTTTGACTTGTTTCTTTTATAGTTTCTTTTTTTAATTCGAGAATGATTTTGTCTGTGCTGTGTTTGAGTACTCTACAACTAAAAGCAGTGGAACACTACAGTTGTAATTATAGCTTTGATAATAAGGAAATTTTACAAAAATAAGATTTAAAATAAAAGTTAATTATAAATTTTCAGGCACTAAAATAGTGTGTTTTATATTATAAGATAAAATTGTATACTAGATGTCAAAATAAAACATTTATATTATTTTAATTGTCAAATTACTTAGGACAGATAATATAATACAATAACAGCAGGTAAGGTTAAAAGAAAGAGTTTTTGTGGGGGTAATAAATTTATCAGTATCTAACACTGATAGTATAGGAAAAAAAAAATTTTTAAATCAAAAGGGTATAAGTACTGTATGTCAATGAAAGGTGGAAGTAGGAAATCTAGAAAAGTAAAGACTACATTTTTATAAAATATAATGTTACAGAAGAATGTTAAAAATCAGGGAAAAGAGAATCCTGTCACAGAAATGTAGAAGGGAAATCTAAAGTGGGAAACAAACATAACAATATATAAACTAAATAACTGAATATTTATTTCAAAATAAATTCATTGAAATTAAAAGTATTTGGAAAATTATTCAGAATAAATTCTGAAACCACCTTCCCATCTGTATTTTCTCTCTAATATAGATGCACCTAGAATCACCATTTTGAACAGTTAAAATGGTTTGTTTTTACCAAATGTAAATACATCATCAATAAAAGTAGATAAGGATCTTTGTTAATAGTTTTTATGATGGCATCAGTATATTATGATCCCAAAGATCTTAATGACGCAGTTCAAGCTGTAAAAAGTGAAATACCCTTTAAAATTGCAACAAAAAAGTACAATGTACCAAGGGCTATGATTCAATGTAGTAATAAATTTATAAAATCATTGAATGGTCCAGCTCCAGTACTAAGTAATGATGAGAAAAATACCCTTGTTACATAATGAAAATTTAAATAGCCCTACCTTTCATAGTGTTTTAATCATTAATTTCTCTCTCTCTTTTTCTGTTTAGCCTCCAGAAGTACCGTAAGGTATTACTTCAGAGGATGAATGAGGAAGATATGTATGAATGTGATTGAAGTATAGTCTTGTACAATCTCAGGTCAGCCACTCCCACGAGTGTGGTTAATTGAAATCCAACCACCAAAGAACACCAATATCCACGATCTAGTATTCAAATCCATATAAAACTAACCTTCAAACTCTCAACTTCGAAATCAGCTGATTTGCAATGTCACATTAACCACTAGACCAGCCAGCCCGATGGGCTTAATCAATAATTTGGTCTAGGCCTATGTGTAAAGTCTTGTTCAAATAATTTGTTATTTTTAAATATTTAACAGAAAAAACCATTAAGTTTTAGTGACCCATAAGTTTTAGTGGTGATAAATTGTTCTGCAATTGTTAGAGAAAAAAACAAGACATCTTTCAGCTACACAACCAATGGAGGTACCCAATTATAAGTTTTGTATGTTTTCCAACACTTCTAAGACTTTTATATTAGCTAATATGTATATTATACAAATACTCAACAAGGAATGGCGGCAGTTTTGTAAGTCAACACATCTATGGATGACCTGATTTGACTAGATCAGGTAGTTGTATGACAAGAGAAAGCCTTTATACTGCTTGCTTTTAACAGAAATGTTTGTTGGGCTTTTTGCAGGTGGATGTTACAGTGCAGCTGCAAAGGTTTCCCAAGAAGAAAAGAGGAATTGCAATTAAGTATACAGGAGTACTTGAAAAGATCCATTCAAGGATAACTTGCCCAGAAGTAAATGGTATTATGGATTCCAGATCCAACATTCTGAAATATCAGTAGGAACTTGTGAAGATGTAACTGCAGCTAGTTCTTGTGTAAGTGAAGCTGATATTTGCAATTG
This sequence comes from Zanna intricata, assembly GCA_010016005.3. NCBI lineage: Eukaryota > Metazoa > Arthropoda > Insecta > Hemiptera > Fulgoridae > Zanna > Zanna intricata. Next base: position 10,917 of record JAAAKQ030072655.1, on the reverse strand, counting down.
GTTTACATCTGTTCAGAAATAACTTTGAAGAGGAAGGCATATTTGATTTGTTAAAGGATCCTACTAGAATATTTAATGGAGATCAGACAAATTTTATCCTTGATCAAAGAAAAACTTAATTTTACCCGCTCAAAAGCTAAAACTTTTTATGAAATTGACAAAGCAACAGAAAAATCTTCCTTAACTATGATGTGCACTTTTCCTGGTGATAGAAAAATTTTTTTCCAATGGTAATTTATCCATTTCAAAGAATTCATTACATAATCGGAGGTTTTTTATGAGTTTGTAGGAAATATTTTCCATCTATACCTTATTGAAAATAATATTAAATTTCCAGTAATTCTATTTCTCAATGGGCATAAAACTCACCTTACATATATCACTTAAGTACTCTTTGTAAACAACTGAAAATAAATCTTGTAGCTCTTTATCCAAAATCCACAAACATATTCTGCAACCAGCAGATGTTAGCATTTTAAAAGAGAAAGGAAAACACAATGTTACAATGGTGCAGAGACAATCCTAATAAATCTGTTATTAAAGAAGAATTTGCTCCAATATTTGAACAGCTATTTAAGTCTTTGAGTATAGAAAAAACTATAAAAAAATGGAGTTAGAGCAACAGGTTTATGTGTTGGAATCCTGATGCTATAGAATATACACCCAAATCTACTCAAGGTGTCTTGGAAGTAAGAAAAAGGAAGATGGAATGTCTCAAAATCAGACAGATATTTTGTCCACATAAACTAACATGTGATAGATTTTTGGAAAAGAAAGAAATGAGAATTTTAAGGATATGAAAAATTTTCAGGGAAATGAGAACAGTGATGATTTTGCAATTCTTTATTGTTTATCGAAAAGTTTTCCTTCTGTTTGTTTTCTTCAGGAACTTGCAATGAAAGCATCTGAAAACAATCATGATCTGCAAACCACATTAGTGAAATTATTCCTGATAAACATTAATTTAATGAAAATTTTGACTAAGCCAACAATATTGGTGAAGCTAGTTTTTGTAGAGTGCTTATCTAAATGCCAGTAAATTTAACATGTCGGCCTACTATTCATTAAATGTTGGTATTGATGATATTGATATTAATGAAGTGGATAAAATAAATGAAAATATTCCTTTAGTTGAGAAAAATATAGATAGTTATTTAATAACAGATTCTACAATTGGTGGTTGGTTACTTTTGTAGGCTAAATAATAAAGTTGCTATTGTCACAACTACTAGATAAAACTCAATGCAAAACCAAAAGAAAATAATATTAAAGTAAATGTTTTTCTAAACACTTATCAGTACATTCGTTGAACAGAGAAAAGTATAGAGAAAAGCAATTTACAAAACCTTGTAAAGTAGCCAGAGTCTAAAATATAAAGGAAAGAGAACTTCACAAAGAATACCTTTAGTAGTTACATCAACTAAATGGACACAGCTATACAAAGAAAAAAAAATAGAATAGAATTAAAAAATGCCAAAGAACTAAGGAAGCAAAAAGATTAAGAAAAAACAGCAAAGAGAAATTGAAAAACAAGATAAAATTAAAAACAAACCAAACTTAGAACATAAATCAAATAGTAAAATAAACAAAGCAAGCTTAGCTGTGAAAAGAGCAAGTATTGGCAATTCAAGCAGAATTGAAACTAGGCCTCTATTACTACTGTTGCTCCACTCTCAGAAACCTGTTTTGTTATTTTTAATATCAATTTTTGCTAATATCCAAGAAGAAGCTTCTTGTCATTGATAACTCCTTATTTTAACCCAGGCAGTCATAATAAAAAAGCATTTTTCGCAAAAACAAAAAAAAAGTAAATCTTTATCCAATATAGAGATAAAATATCATTCTGCTGCAGTTTTATTCTTTAGGTGTGCTAGGGATGTATTATATTTGTACAAACAAGTGAAATCTGGTCATATATGTTCACTGTGTGATAAGGTTTTTCATTTGAAATGCATTCCAAAATATCATAGGAATTACATTCCTGAATAGCCTGAGAATGAACATCTATTTTTATGTATGTATGTTATAACATTCAAGATGAAGTTGATGACCTGTTTCAAGCATAGGTACCAAATTAGAAAACCCTGTGTAAGCTTATCACAATATTTAGTAATAGTTTTATAAATATTCTTCATTAAATTAAAACTTTTGATAATTTTACAATAAAATTATTTTTTTATGTCATTGTTTCACATGAATTTAATCTACCTTTATCAATATATTGTATAAATAAACTAAATATTTCAGTTTAATGAAGCTTGAATAAAAGCAGCAGTATTTATTAAGGCAATAATAGCAGAAAAAAATGAGTGCCAAAAACAGGAATAGAAAGTGCCAGTGACTGGGGTTGATGGGACAAGTGGTGATTTTAACAATATTTTGGTTTTACAACTTCTTACAATTACAGGTATAGTAAATATTACATAAAAATGTTCAGATAAAGTTCCTCTTTTCAGAAAAGCAAGAATAAAAAAAATTCTTATTGATTAAAAAGTCTCAAATGCAAAAATTTCCTTAGAATACAATGGGTGTTCTGTCCTAAGTAGGCAAAGAGAAAGAAATTAAGATTTGCAATGTTGTTATTTTGCTAAAAACTAAAGGTGATTTTAAAAAATCTGAATGGCATAGATTTATTAATAAATCTAAGCTTCTGATATATTAGAAGAGAATATCAGTTGAAAAATAAGTAAGAGTAAAAGAAATAATGAAATGGTACCAAAAGGAGGATAGAGAGGAATTAAATATAAATGAAGGGGAAAATAATAAATAAAAAGTAAAAGAATTTTGTTATTTAGTTAGTAAAACTATCAAGTGTTCATGAAATAACGTAGAAAAAATAAATTTACCATTGTCTGGTTTGATAAAGAGGGTTTTTTTTATTTAACTAAATGGGTTTTTTTTTATTAAAGATTGGTATATCCAAACAATTAAACTTAAACCCTAATAACTTAAAATATTGTTATATTAATATCAACTCTAATAACAAAGGGATATATAATAATTTTCTACAAATTATTTAGAAATAAATTTACAAAGCAATTTTTTACTTCTAAATTTGTGTTTAATAAATCTTTCTATGAAACATTTTACAAAATATTAGGGATGATTTATACTCTCAATGGTCTTTTCTCAGTTTTCATTTTAATAAATAGATTCTACAGAAAAAATTATAAAAAAAAAAATATTTTTCTTTTATTTTTAACTGTAGAACCATGTGTTCTGTAAGACAAAACTAATTATTTTTGCAATTTACTGATTTAGGAAGCATTTTAGAACAATTTTTAAGCAATAAAAATTAAATAAAATTTAAAGTAACAATTACTGGAAATATATTTTTAAATTCTGACTGAGAATTTTCTCCTTTTAGTAAAAGAATTTACAAGACACATTACAAATTTAGATAGTATTTCATAAATAAATAACTTATATTTAACTTTAATAGATAAACTGTTACTTAAATTATTAGCAGTAGAGATTATAATAATTTATTATTTTTTTATCATAACGCAATAAAGTTTTAGCATATTAACCTGATAAAACTTTATAATTAATATGTCAATGATTTCAGTTTATTTACAATCAAATAAATATTATTCCTCATAAAAAAAAACTTTAATAAAACTGTACTACTGAAGTGATTCAGGTTTTTGTCAGATAATAGTCAGTTGATTGGTTGTTAATTCAGACTGTAAGTGACTGTGGTTGAATACTATTTTCCTCTATGTTTATACTATGTTTTCTCAATCCTACAATTATTATTATCTTATTATCTCTTAATTATTATCTTAATTATTTGTTTCATATATTCCAGTCTTTGTTTTCCTTTACAGATTTTAATATATTTTTATATATATATATATTGCTACTTTAAATATGTTTGGTAATATATTCGTATGAGCGTTATGAAGGTGAAGCAAGAGTGTTGCCTGCATAAACATATATTAATTAATTTAAGAAGCCAAGAAACATTTTTGTAACAAACCTTAAATGGTCACTTCTCATGAACTTTTTATTGCAAACAGGACATATAAAATTCTTTTCACCGGTATGTGTCCTAAGATGCCTGGCTAGTTCATCTGATCTGGCAAAACTCTTACCACACCCACTCCAACGACACTGAAATGGCCTCTCCCCTGTAAAAAAAAACACTATTAATAGAAAATAAGATAATAACTAAATATTATATAAATTTAAAAAAAAAGCTAATGTATATTTTATAATGAATTACAGCAAAACTGTAAAAGTTTTATGTCATTGTCTTTTTTCTGTTAATCGGAAATTGTTTTAAAATGTTTTGATATTACATAAAATTATTTTGATTTAATAAACAAAAATGTAATTTCTACTAAAAAGAATAGTCACTTATTCTTAAAACATAAAAATATCCATCTCTATCAAACCAGGCAAGAGAACTACTTTACGTAAGTCAACACAATACTTTGGCAAACGACAAAGATTTTTTTACTTCCCTTGCCACTTTTAATAAATTACCTAGCCATTTAAAAGATCTCCCACCATTTTATTTTAAAATACAAATAAGATTTTCTTTTATGGAAACAATAGTACTCTGTTGATGAATTTTTAAATGATATTAAATGAAAAAAAAAAATTTCTATTACTTTGTATATATATAAAATGTACATTAATTTGTGTAAATAATTTTCATTAACGTCTTCTACATTATGAATTATTTTTTTATATTTAATATCTTCTCATATTTACCTTAACATTATTTCACGAGTTTATATTTAAAATAATTAATATAGACCTTAACCACATTTAGTATTTAGATATTATTAGTTACATGTTTGTTACTGTTGTTTTTTAAATTAGTAAGGCATGTATTTAGAATACCGAAAAATTTGAATTCAGATTTTTTATATAAATATTAATAATACTTTGATCGGGAACTTAGAGATAATGCATATTTAAAAGAAACATAAGAAAAGTTCATAAGAGGTATTGAGGGCTATGGCATCTGTAGACATGACTAGTTAACATCTTCCATACAGAAGTTTTCTAATCACCTTTATTTATTATTTAGTTCTAAGTTGTTAGAATGTGTAGAATACTTCTTTAAATCGTAGTGTTATTTTTAAACATATTAGAAGAAGAAATCTGGAAGTAGATACTTAAGAACATAATGAAATGTTATCTTATTTAAATGGAAGGGATTGAAACATGCTGATGCCTATGAGATTTTTAAAAGAAGGCAGATCAAATCAAAATCTCTCAATAACAGAATTCAATTATTGATAAAAAGTTGTTTTTTTGTTTTATTTTTTGTGTAATAAGAACAAATACTTTACAAATACAAATACATAGAAGTATTTAATACAAATACAAATTCTTTATAGAGATAAAAATTAAAGGCATAATAACAATACTAAAATTGATTACATTAGATTTAAAAGTGATTCAAAACTATAAGCTCTTTTATTTTGAAGTACTTGCTGTGTACAATTATTGGCTTTTACTTTTTTGTTATATTGTGGTAGATTGTAGATTAAGTTTATAGATATTTTTTTGTTTAAATATTTTTATTTATCTTTCAATTTTTTAAAATCAATATATCTTTAAGTTATTTTTATTATATAATAATTTGATTAGATGGTACATTAAATAGCAAATATTTTTTTAAATAGTAAATACAATATTTTACTACCTTAAATGAGATGCAACGCTACAAAAGTGGTACAATTAAATATTATTAAGGTGATTAAAAAATTGTACTCTCTTATTTTGGGTATCTGTTATGCTATGAGAACTGTCAATACCGATATATGATGTAAGATTTATAAATGTTTGTAAAAATCTGATTAATCTATTAATTGAGATTAAATTGTATGCATTTCTTCTAAAATAGAATTAAATTTATTATTATTTTGCCAATCTCCATGGCGAAGAGATAGCATCTTGCCTTTCATCCAGAGGTTTCAGGTTTGAATAAATTATTGCTGATATGTAAATAAATAAGTAATTTTAATAATAATTATTATTACTACAAATTTTAATTCTGTGTATTTATATATTACATAATTTTTTAGTGCATTAAGATATGGTCCTTGATTTTGTAGGTATATGAAGTATAGCAAGAAAAAGTAATGAAGTATATTAGATAATTTTGATTGTATGACATTATGCCCTTATATGTTCAAAGTACATTTGTTTGAAGAAACAGAATGTTTTGCATCAGAGAAGTTTAGGTTTATGTATCAGAGAGGATTGTGTTTATTTAGTGATTATGATTAATGTATTATAATTTGGTTTTTAAATACATTCAGCTTTTTAAATAAATCTGAAATCTAATCTTTGCCTTTGTTTACATACATTAATATAATTCTTTTTTCTATATATTTACTTTCTCTTTATTTGTTTTTTTCTTATATTAGTGAATCAATGACTTTGAAGTCTTATTTTAGAGTTGAGGTTTATGTGATTTTCAAGCAAACTGGATCTGTTGAGTACTTTATGAATCATGTTTCTGAAAGTTGAAAATTTATGTGAGATTTGGTATTTTAAAGGTTGTGAATCAATATTGTATTACTGTTAACTGTATAAACATTTTGAAATTGTGCTTCTTAGTTAGTTTTGTGATTATGAAGTCAATAAAAATTATTAATAATATTGGTTTTTATTTAGCAGTAAAAGTTTATTCTAGATATGTTTGATTTATGTAGTTGAAACTGTAATGTCATAACTGATGGCTCGCTATTCATGTAAGATTATAGCCATTCTCATAGATGAATAATATAGAAATGAAAAGCATTATGACATAATTATGTCGGTACAATATCTGAGATATATGAGTAGATAGCGCAATTTTCCTTACTCAATTTTTAATTTATATACACTTCAGTATCATTGTATCTACTCTTACCGTAGCAATTATGAGATTTAATCCTGCTAAGTGTATTAGTTATTGTTAAACTTGGGTGTAGACTACCATGTAAAATTTTTTTACGAACTCTTCTTATTCATCCATTTATATCACCATCACTATGTTGAAATGATCAATTATCTCTAAAGAAATGAATCTTAAATCACTCTTTGTTACCCTCCTCACAGATGATAGTACAACATTAAGTTATTATTTAAAAGAACTAGAAAATTATATATTAGCAGTCCAAAAAATTGTTTGTCGAATTGTAACAATCTAACTTTCAATATGAATAAAAACATTGTACTGTGGTATTCAGTAAAATATTGCTACTTGTGTGGATACATTTTCTATTTATGATAACTGTAGTATGTATGTTGCCAAAAAACAAAATTTTTCTGTGTTTTAGTAGTTGTTAAATTTTTCTTGGAATGATAAAATTAATCATATTTCCTATAAATTCAACCCACAAGTTTTATTTGTTTGAGGTACTTCATATTAAATGCTAAGCTTGCCATCACTATTAAATATTTATTGTATTTAATATTTTACCCTTTTTTTCTGTTTAGCCTCCTGAACCATCATAAGATATTACTTCAGAGGCTGAGTGAGGATGATATGCATGAATGTTAATACTTTACCCATTCTGCAGTATCAGATCACTTGGAGGTGTATTGTTGGCCACATTTGAAACTAGCTGTAAATAATTAAATGACAGCAAAGATTTTTACAGTTGTAGACTGATGTTTTTCAATTAAACTTTTTATATTTAATTTTAATACTCTTTAAAATGATATGTTACAACCCTGCCCATTCAATTTAACATTTTAGAGTAGCCCTGCCCAGGCAGGAGCAAGGGGCTACTCTAAGTGTGGTGGAAATTTTATTAAAGATAAAATCTTTTTATTTACAAAATTAAAAAAAAATAATTTATTCTAAATTCTTTTTCAAAAAAAATGTATTAAAAATACAAACTTATCTTTTCCTGAAGATCACTATTTTGTACTAACAGAACATTAATAGCATAGTTTGATTTGAAAAAAATTAGTATCATTATTTTTTAGGGAAAAATGACTTGTTTCTGGACAGAGTAAATATTAAAAAAGTCATAAATTCAGTAAAGGTTAGCCTAATTATTGTAATATATTCAATCAACCAATCACTTTATTGTGTGGGGGGGGTAGTACTTCTGCCTTTAATCCAGAGACTTTAAGTTTGAGTACTACTAAACGATGGAATTGAAATTTTTTTTTACATGTTATGAAATTTGTTATCAGTAACTGTTATTGGGTATCAGCTCATTGTTGCTGTATTAATAAATATTTATAACATTCTGTAAGACAAAAAAAAATATTTTGAAGATAATAATTAAGTAAAATATTCAATCTCTAGTTTGCAACACTACAGGATAAATTAAACAGATGAAGAAACATAAGTCTGATATCTGTAAACAAAGAACAGTTGCTGTTAACATATGGTGCATTAATATCAAAGAGATATTACAACATTTTCATATAAAAAAGATTTTTAATCAAACCAAGATTAAAAAAAACTTTTTTCTTAGATTTTTAGGCCACAATTTTTTTATTAAAATGAAATTTTTATGCTTTCTTAACTATTAAAGCGAATTTTCATATCATGGGTTGTACATAAAAATAATTGAAATTTTTGAGATTTAAACAACGTTCTACGTCAAACTTCATTTCTCTCTAGTTCATTAGATAGTAGCACTGCTCTATCCAAAAAATTAATTTTACATGTTTACATGTTTCTATAAGTGACAAGCTTACATACATCAAAAAAAATATAGCAAACATACAATTTTCAGTTTAAAATATATAACATAGTTCTATAAAAAACAAAAACCTCTGTTGTCAGTTTACCTTCATTTTTTATCAAGTTTTACTACAACGTAAAACTACGTTGTCACAAATTGTGTTTTCTATTTGAAGGAAACTATTTCTTTTCAATTTATTTATTTTTAAAAGTATTATTTAATTAAAATATAAAATAACAGCCCTAATTTCATCAGAACATCTTTTTTTTTATTAATTTACTATTATTATTTATTATTAACAGTTTTTATTACATTTAGTGGAGGAAATAAAAACAGATAAGCGTGTATTACAGTGCGCAAGGGTAGTGCTGGGTTAATTGTCTGCAATAACTTTATTGTTCGTCAACGGATTTTTACAAAATGAACAGTCATTTTGTTCAAAATAAAATGCTTAATAAAATTTGTAATAAATAAAAATTTGATCAAACAAATAATTACAAAGTTATTGAAAATAAAAAAGTTAAGATGGCCACCATTTTGAAATTTGACTTTTTCAAAATTTTTTATTTTGTAGACGAGACACTAGTCTTAGATTTGCCAAATGTAATTACAACAGGTTTACCTGTTCCTGAAAAATAATAATATTTTTGTTGAAAATCACCAAATGGTGTCCAGAAGGAAAACAAATCAAAATAGGACTTACGTCAATATGTACTTTTTTGCTCATTTTGGTTCCTAAATCGGTACCTTTAGTTCGGGGAGTTCATATCAGAACACTCTGTATGTATGTATATACATGTATTCTTTTTTAACTTTAATGTGATAAACGTAATAGAAGAGTTTCTGTGTGAACTTTTGCTTACTCATCTTTTTAATTTTTAATCATTCTAATGTTAGGAGTGTCGTAGGCTATGTATATATGTACAAAAAAATGATCAGCTGTTAGGATAGATCTATAAATCGCTACTCATTGGACAACCACTAACTTTTTTTATGCGTTAGTTTGAGTTCACTTTGCTCTGTTAGTTGTGTTAAGTGTTTGTTTTGTTCAGGTTTATTTGTTCAAACATAAAACTGAACAAAACAGACTTTATTTACAAGTCTTTTTTTTTAGTTATAGGCCTAGACTAGGCTACGTAACCTAGCGGTCGCGGCATTACTATGGGCCAGTTTCCAGTTGTTTTGCACAGCAACCACTCAACGGATGGCAGCTTCGAGGCGACAAAAAAAAACGCTCGTGAATAGACAACGTGGCCCATTCAGTTATTCAATCGGGATCCACGGAAGTCGTCGCGGAGAAAATTAATAAGGGATGAGATCATTGAAAATATGAGTGATTCTTCGAGTAACAGCAGTGACTCTGGTATTACGGACTCGATTCCGGTCCCTCTGCCATGGCAAACCGTGCCGGTTTTACGCACATTGTCGGTAGCTGACACGACTCCTGGGATTGACATACCTCTATCGAATAGATTTGATGGTCTGCCAGTGGAGGAGACTGACAGTAATGCTCCAGAAAAGGAAGAAGTTAAGCAGTCTCCGATAGTATTGTATAGTATTTCGGATATCACGAAGCTATATGAGTTGTTGGAATCGGTAGTGAACAAGGCGGCGGAATACATCGTGAAAATAATAAACAGTAAACAACTTCGGCTGCTGTCTAAGTATATTGAGAGCTAACAAAAAAAAATTCGTGTTCATGAAAATAATTTTCCCCTTGGGTCGGACCTACAGTTAAGTATACCAAGGGAGGAACTACTCACTCTGACAAGACCTCCAGAGTGAAGGACACAAGGAAAAGTGATGAAACCTATCACTTTATCACAGCTCTTTATTTCTTAATTGAAAATCATAGGGGTCTTACTTTGGACCGGGCATACTTTCCTTCTTTACTGAATATAAGTCACGATTCAACAAAATATGGAAAAAAAAATTCTAACTATATGGTCTGCATAGGGGAAATTTAGAAGTCCCCAGTCGGTCATCGCATGCAATACACCTCAGCATGTCACATCTCACGAATGGGGCTATCCTTCCTTTCCCCAATCACTTGGTGACGATTAATATCCATTTCTCCTGTCGTACTCTTCTTTCTGCGTCACTATCTTTGTGACCACTCGCTCTATATCACACCAAGCATCTCTTGAGAACATCATGTACGCAATCACATTCTCTGGGCTAATATTCCGTATCTCCGAAGTCCTCCTGATATCATCCCATCTGAAGCAGTCGAAGAACATATGTTCCACCGTTTCCTCCT